>PVLD010010794.1:0-68840 GCA_004027595.1 Dinomys branickii | reverse complement strand
ATTCCTAAGCCGTGTGAATAACCTAATGGTTAAGAAATATTCATGACACCATTCTGTTGAATGCTGTCTTGTTCTCTTCAAAATTTCTCTTTAAGAATGCTTCTGTAAGGTAAAGTGGAGTGTGTGACTGACCTCTGAATTTTATCTATCTTTGTCTTTCTTTTTAGCTTAAATACAAAGGATGATGTAGTATCCCCTGCAGTACCTCTGCTCCAGGTCCCTCAGCTTTCCCCTTCTGGTTTGGTGACACTGGACGTTTGATGATACTTACTGATTGCAATAAAAAACAAAACAAAAAGAAAAAAAAAGGAAATAGTGTTGTCTTAGGATTCAGTAGTAGAGCTCTTGAATATTTTCACTATGCTAAAATTTAAGGGAATCTGTAAATTTCAGTTTTTCCCTAAGTAAAGCTGGTGTTGAGACTGTGTGTGTGTGTGTGTGTGTTAAAGTAACACATGTAATCTTTCTTGCAGTGATTTAAAGATTAGGGAATTAGATGGGATGGAGATTTTTGTGTGATCCTCAGGCTTATTATACTCTATATTAATCAGTTGCTTTGTTCTTTCTTACTAATGAAGATTACAGGGTAAAGCCTGGGGACCATGTTACAATGGAAGTGTCTTGTCAAGATTGTTACCTAAGAATCCAGAGTATCAGTGTTTTGGATTTGGAACATAAGATGGAAGTTTCAAAAAGTTGTACCAAGGATAAAGACTTACTATCTTTAAGAAATGAGGCTGAACTCTGTAGTGCTCTGGCGAACCTTCAGACTAGTAAGTCAGATGGTGCGGAGCAGACATGTGTGTTGGAATCCACAGAAATTGCTTTACTTAATGATATACCGTATCATGAAGGCTTTAAAATGGCCATGAGAAAAGTGTTGTCGTCATTGACTCCGGAGAAATTGTGTCAGGTCATGGATACTCACTGTGAGGACAATGAAATGAGCTCTGAAACTGGACAGAACAGTACTACAGTGAGAACCCCTGAACCCTTCTATGTGTTGGATGTGTCTGAAGGCTTCTCTATTCTGCCTATAATTGCGGGCACACTCGGGCAGGTGAAGCCTTATAGCTCTGTGGAGAAAGACCAGCATCGCATTGCTCTAGACCTCATCGCGGAAGCCAGTCACTTTCCTAAAGAAACGCTTGAGTTTTGGCTGAGACATGTGGAGGATGAATCTGCTGTCTTGCAAAGGCCTAAGTCAGACAAATTGTGGAGCATAATTATATTGGATGTCATTGAGCCATCTGGGCTCATTCAGCAGGAAATAATGGAAAAAGCTGCAATATCCAGGTAAAAAAATAGAAATTGTGGATTTTTTTGAGTTCAAATGTGAAATTCTTTTAGCTCTTTTGTGGTATAACCATAAAAATCAATCAAGATCATTGTATATTCCTGGAGCATTGCTTTTCAGGAATTGTGACTCTGTGCCTTTCTTTTGTATATATGTTATTACTGAATTTTTTGTCCATAAAGTAATCTCTGCACTGTAGGTGTGAAGAAGTTATAGCCTGCCTTTGGGTTTGGATATCCTGTGCAGAATATAGGGAATTAGGTTTAGATGTATAAAAACAGGACATTTTTGCATAAGAAAGGAAAAAAACATCAAACTTCATCTGTATGGTTTGTGTCTGGATGTCCCTCGAAAGCCTCATACAGTTGTGGAGGGGTGGTGAGCTTTTCAGAGGTCACTGAACCTAGAGTTTGTGACTGCCTTATTATCTAGTGCTACAGTCACCCTAAAGGTGGCCTACATACAGTGTAAGGGACAGAAAGAGTCTTTTCTTGTGCTCCTCTCTTTTTTGTACTTGTTGCTTTTACTGTCTTCCGCTGCCATGAACCGTTGCCCCTCTGTCATTCCACCCTGCCTTGGAGCCCGCCGATTATGCACTGAAACTTGTACAAACTGTGAACTAAACAAACCTTTCCTTCCTTCATTTTGGGCATCAGGTATTTGTCTCAGCAATGAGAGAATAGTCACAAAGACATCTTTATAATGTAAGAAACATAGTTCCCATTTGATGACATATTATATCAGAATGGTTAGGAATAAATCTTAATCCTCTTGGATCTTAAAATCTTCTCTTCCTAAAGGTATTTTTTCTTTGGTGTAGGTTGCTTGGTGTAAACTTGCTCCTAATGTTTCATATTGAAATCAAATTTAGCCGAGCTTCAAATCAAAGTCCTTTAGCTATGTTGTTCAGATCTGCAAAGAAGGCAGTATTTAACGTGTATAGGCCTCGGTTTAGGAAAAATGAATGTGTACATATTTTAAGCTTTACGATATAGGAATAGTTTGGTAGTAAAAGGAATAGTGGTGGGAATGCAGATCAAAGATTGCAAAACCATAAGGGAAATTACGTGTTGAGGAAAATGTTTGACAAAACCTAGGAAAATAAAAGTGTTTTGCTTACATAGTTAATTATATTAGATTTCATATGCATTTTCTTTTGTTACAAATTTTTCTCTTTATGGGTTAGCCAATAAAACACACCACCACAGTTTTCTTTTTAAGCAATGTTGTACATGTAAATTGTGCAAATATGGAAGATATATAGGTATATCTTACAAATATATATATAGTTATATCCTATCTATATATATATAGGAGAGAGAGAAAAAAGAGAAATACATGCCTTTTCAAGGTGATTATCAAAATAAATTAAACTTTATATAAGGAATTCGTAGAGCTGAAATGTCTTCAAAAGCATTTAATCTAGTATCATTTTACGAAGATATTAAATAACTTAGGAAATTCTACTGCAGCAATTCAGTCACTTATCTGAGACTAGACCTGAACTATTTCAACTCCTTTATCAAACATATGTTTATAATTTTATATATGTATACATAAATAAATATACTGATCATGTTAGTGGAATGGCTGACAGAAGAGCCTGAAGACGCAAACTGAGAAAAAAGGTTGAGTTCTTTGATGGACTGGTTCCCCGGATATACCTGTCAGAATATTCTTTGCCAAACTAATGTCTCATTCATTTACTAGGTGTGACTGAAAAATATGGTGAGTGTGTAAAATGTTTTATTACTGTAAGACACATTGCTGTTAATCCCTCTCACAATACTGCCCCTCACTTCACACTTGGCACCCTCGCTCCTCCTTGAAGTGGTTCCAAAGGTCCTTCGTGAGTCTTCAGTTGTACTGTCACGGCTGCCTCAGCGCTCTGAATTGATTCACAATGTTCACCTCTTTTGTGGGCATTGTGACTTTGGGAAGAGCCAGGAGTTGCACAGTGCCGATCTGGTGAATGTGGTGATTGAGGCCACATGGTAGTTAGTGTTCTCAGTGCTGGATGGTGCGCAGCAGCGTCTTTCACCAGATTCTTGACTGGACCTTGTAAAGACGGAAGAGGACTTCCAGAACCTCCTCGAGAGTGGCAAGAATGGTGGAGAAGTGTGTTCAAACTGAAGGGGAGTAGTTTGAGGAGGGTTAATGGCTCGCTGTCTTCCTCTCTCCCTCTCTCTCTCTGTCAAAAAAGTATACACTAGGAAAAGAAAAATTTGTATAAATATTTTAACGCTAAATTTATTGAGAAATCATGAGATTAATGTAGTTATCTTTGGCCTCTACAATTACAAGGAGGTGCTCAAAATGGTGACAGTTAGCTTCTAGACATTTGGCAGAGTGTGTGTGTGTGTGTGTGTGTAAGTGAAGCCAGGGCCTTTGTACTGAGTTTGTACCCCCAGCCTTTTTTTTGGTACTGGGAATTGAACTTGAGACCTGCTTGCCAGGAAGGTGCAGTTCCGCTGAGCTATATTCCCAGCCCCAAGTTTTCGTACTTTCATGCAGATTTACTAGTTGTTTATTTTTTAGCGCTTTTCTCTTTGAGAGTAGGTTATAGGCATCATACCCTTTTATAAATAATAAAAAGTTACTATATTTTCTGTTTGAGTGTAGATTGTAGGCATCATACCCTTTTACTGCTAAATAACAGTATTTTTTAAGAACAAAAAATTTGCCTACAAAACTATAGTAAATGATCAGAATCAGGCAGTTAACCTTGGTATGATACTATTTATTTCACAATGCATATTTGGATTTTCTCAGTTGATCCAGTGCTATACTTTCTTTTTTTCTGCCTGGTCTAGACTCAAAGGCAGGACCATGTTGCGTTCAGGCATCTGATTTCTTCAGTTAATCTGCAGAGTTCTTCACCCTTTGTCTTTGCCCTCTCTTCTCTCCTCTCACCTCTCTTCTCTCTCCTTTTCTGCACCAGGGCTAGAACTTGGAGGCCCCACTAAGCTTCTTTCTTGCCCTCTCCTGCTTAATGTACCACAAACTCTAACTCTAAACTTAATGTACTACAAACTCTTTTAGTAGTTCATATTTGATTTCACCATTGCCATATACACATACACCACTTTTATTACAGTTAGGATATAGAAGTTTGCATTCTATATGTGTGAATTCCGTTTACCATTTTCTAATTGACCCAGGTATATGTTTAAAAATGCATAAAAATTTAGAATTTAACTAGTAGTTTAGATTACTAAGCAACACTTTAACTACTTGGATTTTATTTATTTATTTATTTATTTATTTATTTATTTATTTATCTTTTTGAGACAGGGTCTTGCTGTGCAGTTCAGGCTGGCCTCAAATTCATTTTGTAGCCCAGGCTGATCTCGAAACTCACAGTGATCCTCCTGCCTCAGCCTCCTGAGTGTTGGGATTAGAGAGGCCTGCGCCACCACACCCAGCACTACTTGGATTTTTGACAGTATGTTAATCATGCTTAATTTCACTTATTCCACAATTCTGCTTTCAGTATTACTGGATTACATCAGAATTGCATAATTTGTCCTGTTTTCAATGTCAAGATTTTAGCCAAAATCCTTAATTTCTCACAGAATTCTATGCTCAGTGGCATTTAGTAATTTCCTAAAGTTTAGTATGAACATCTGAATTTTTTTTTTTTTTTTTTTTTGCGGTACTGGGGATCGAACTCAGGACCCTGCGCTTGCTAGGCTTTTTTTTTTTTTTTTTGAACATCTGAAATTAAGAGTCCTAAAAAAACAAATATTTTCACTTATTTCTTATGGTAGCAGTTTCTTTGCAGTGAGTTCACTTGTGCACACCAAGGCTAGTACTTAGCCAAATAAGAGTGCACAATAATTGTAGACACAGGGCTTCTGTGCTGTGACTTGTGCTCTCTATTTTAAGGAATAAGTTGTAAATGAAGGCATTTCCACATTGATGACAAACAGAATTTCTCTGATAATGTGATTTCTCCCTTTTGCTGAACAATTCTCATACTGTTTATGGTCAGTCCAGTGTCCAAAGTTTGCTGTTAGGGGTGAAATAAATATGGATTCTCTTCACTTTGAGGTAATTTAGGTTGAATGAAGTAGTAATGATCACTAAAGGTTCTGCCATATGATTATGGAGACAATATTTTTTTCAGTGGTGTGTGGTTAGGACATGAGCCTATGGCTGATGCATTTTGTATGCTTATAACCTTTGTAGCATTGATTCTCTCGTGCTGAGATTAAATCTTTTGCTAAAGGCTTTCCCACACAGAGAACATGCTTCATGTTTTAATTTTTTTCAGGAAAATTTATTGTTTTCAGTATAAAACATCTTTCATTTCTTTTGTTGAGTTTATTCTTGAATATTACTTTTGTTGCAGTTGTGAGTAAAATTCTCTTATTTTCCTTTTCAAACTTTTTTGATAATGTGCACAACATGTGATTTTTGTGGGTTGATTGGGTACTGTGTTTTACTGCATTTGTCAGTTTTTTGGTGAGATCTTCAGTATTTTCTACATGTAAAATCGTGTCTCAGAGATAATTTTACCACTTCCTTTCCAGTTTGGAATCCTTTTATTTTTCTTCTGTGATTGCTATGGGCAGAACTTCCAGTACTTTGTTGAATAGACATTACTGAAGTGGCCATCCCTATCTTATAGTTGATCTTAGTGGAAAAGCTTTTCATTCAGTCATGTCTGAATGGAACCTTTAAGGATTTTTAAAAAGTAGTTTTGGTTTTGAAAACAATCTGTCTGTTCTGTCTAAATGATTGGTTGTATTGGTGACAACTTAACACCAGAGTACCTACAGCTCCCCTTCCTGGGGTTTCTCAGTGGGATGTGTGACTGGCAGTAGAAATGTACTGTGCTTTGCAGAATGTTTGGTATTGCTGGGAATTAAACACTGTTTCAGCCAGGCACCCCCTCCTCTCCTCCTCAGGTATCTCCAGAGTAACAGTGGTGAACCAGGTCCCTTTCCTCACTCTAAGTTAGCATGTATCTCCTTACTTAACTTTTCGTCATGGAGCCAGAAATATGCATATTTTCACCTAGACCATATTACTGTCTTCAGCTTCTCACCGTAGGGAGGCCTCATGAAGGATTAAAGAGGATGAAGTTAGTGGTGGGAAGAATGGATTACATTTGGGATAGGAATAAAAGGCATCTGTCTGGCTGGACCATAGTAATACGGCAAGAAGAAATGGGTCATTCGGCGAGCTTGAGTGCTAATAGTTATTCTAGTTTGAAGTTATTCTTAAATGTTTATTGTTAGGTTCTCTTCACTCATACTAGATTTTAAAAGGTGAAAGATTTATACAATCTGAAGAGAAACCAGAGTGTAGATACTAGATTTTAAAATGCAGGGGTTGAATGCTTGGAAAACTTCTGAAAACATACTTAATTTTTTTGTGTGTGTTGAATGACAAGGACGCAGCAGAATTTTTGTCACTTACAGCTAGACTTTTAAATAGGGACATAATTCTGACAACAGATACACCGTGCTCCAGGCAATTAGTTTTAATTTTAAACTCTTGCCTACCTGCCTTTGGTGTCAGATCCCACGGATGGAGGACTCAGTTCTGCAAGCCTGCTGCTTGCTTCTGATGCCAGTCACAGGTTGTAGTTTGTCACTGATACTTCTGATTGACTTGCTATCTATAAATTGGGGATTCCCCTCAATTTATAAATCCCTTTGCATTTAATTTGCTAGAACAACTCAAAGAATTCAGGAAAATACTTAGATTAATCTATTATAAAGGATATGACAAAGAATACAGGTGAAGAGTCAGGTGAGGATGTACATAAGGCAAGACATGAAGGGTGTCAGAACTCCCGTGCCCTCTTTGCATAATACACTGTCCTCAAGAAACCACACGTTCAGCACACAGAAGCTGTCTGAACTCTGTCCTGGCTTTTTATGGGCTTCAGTTGTAGGCATGTTATATTTCATCAGTGGCTTTGGTGATCAATTCTCAGCCCTTCTTGCCTCCCTGTGGAAGTAGTGGAGAGAGAAAAATCCTAACCTGCTAATCTATAAAGTTGGGTAGTCCACAAGCCTACTAAATGTTTAAATTAAAAATAATTCAGTAAAAGACACATTGTGGTGAGTTCCCCTGAGAATACCCCCCTCAATTTAAACACATATATCCCATCATTCTCATCACCTTCTGAAGCAGTTCTGGAGGTCTCTTTTGAGAGTGTCTATAGCTAATCAGTTGTGTCCTGGATTGACTTAGAATGTTTTATCTTTCGTGATCATTTTGGCTTTTGAGAAAGAGCCAGAAACGGCAGTGCCAGTTCTAGTTCCAGTGGAGCGGATGGCCGCAGACACAGCCTGTTGTCACTGGCCTCCCTTTCTGCTGGGTACCACTTGGTAGCAGCGTTCACCTTAGTTTTGGTCATACTTCTTAGAGCTGTGAACGAAGACTTCTAAAACTTCTTCAGAAAGTGGCAAGAAGGATGGGAATGTGTTTGAAGTGAGGGAGAATATTTTCACGGGGATTGAGGGCAATTTTTGAAATGTAATTTTTAAAAATTTAAATACTATTTTGGTGACTATATATATATTCTTATAGATCACAGTATCACATTTGCCCTGTGTGTCTTTTATTTGGGTATTCTTGAGGGGTTTTCTCGTGGTACTGGGGGTTGAACCCAGGCCTTGTGCATACTAGGCAAGCACTCTACCACCACACTACATCCCCAGCCCGGGTAGTCTTTTATCAGTAAATCTGAAGTGTTCTTCTCAGTTGTGAGCTGTTTAATCAGCTGTCACTTACAAAACACCCGAGAAGAGCAACTGAGAGGAGCGAAGACGTGTTTGCTCCTGGTTTCCCGGGCTTTGGTCCACGGCGGGCTTGCTCTACGGCTCTCATGTCTGCGTTGAGGAAGAAACATGGCGCAAGGGTGTGATGGAGAAAAGCTGCTCAGCTTGTGGCAGCCAGGAAGCAGAAAAGGTGAGGGAGCAGAAGAGAAGGGGCTTGGGACTAGATACAGTCACTGAAGGAATATCCCCATGGCCCACTCTGGTCGGCCAAGCCTCAGCTCCTAAGTTTTATCACCTCCCAGTAATGCCATCAAATATCCACTGGTGAAGTTCGAGCCCTTGGAATATTACTGCATTGGTTGTCAGACCTTCAACATACCAGCCTTTTGGGGAACACGTATGACTCAGACTAAACATAAGCCATTCTAGCAAATTATTGAACTTAATGAGGGAGTTGTGGGAACACTCCATGTATAGGTTGTTGGCCAGGAGTCCTGGAAATTCAGGCTTTAGGATGGGCATCTGATGGCTCTCATGTGGGACTCAGGCCTAAACTTGGGTAGTTTGATGTTAGTTCCAGGTAGTGTTAAAACTAATTTCCATTTGGAGACAGCCAGCTGGTTGGTGCTGGGGTATTAATTGGTGCCCACCACTGGAGAAAAGCCACATACTTTTGGTGTCAGAAGTGCTGTATGTCCGATCCTCAGACTGCCTCAATGATCTGCATGGTTTGATCCTCCCATTGACTTCATAGTTAGAAGGCTGGTTGTTAGGAACCTGTGTGCTTTTCCAGTGTATCAGTTTCACAGACTGGTACCCTCCCTGGCTTTTGGGGCAGGGGAGGGATGTTGGTCAGGAACATAAAGCTCTGTGGCTTGGAAAATTTCAAAATTCTAAATGTAAGAAAAATTGGAAGAATAGTAATGGCGAATACAGTAAGACTAGATCGCTGAGCCATTTGATAGTTTTCGGCATCATAAACTTCTTTGTATCTGAAAGTATCATGATCAGGGAATTTAACAGTGATAAAATACCGTTTTTCCTTTCCTTCTCCCTTCCTTCCTTTTCCCTCTCCCCCTTCTCCCCGCTTCTTCTCCCTTGTGTTTCTTCTTCTGTCCACCTTCCCTTTTCCTTCCCTTTCCCTTTCTTCTTACCCTTTTCTGGGCTGGGATTGAAGTCATTTCACACCTGCTAGGCAAGTGCTACAGCCTCAGTCCTAAACATTATTACTACATAGTCCTTACTAAAATCTCTCATGCCATTCCCGTAATATTTTCATGGCTTTTCTCCCACTCAGTTCTAATGAAGGGTTCTGCATTGTTGCCATGTCTTGTCATCATAATTTAGTCATCATTATTTGAGTATTTTTAACTGGTTAAGAAATTGAGATATAGTAATTAGTTTAGTAAAAGCATGGAGAGTTAATAAGTAAAGTTAATTCAAGAGCAGAAGTGCCAAAGTAGTTTGAAAAATGTTAACTCTAGTTTGTTGAGGTTTTAATTATCTATGTAGGGAAACCACATAGCACAGAATTTTAGAAATTTGTACAGATTATTTTTTAGATATGTAGATTGTTCAGATGTTCCATCCCGTGGCACAGGGCCTTTGCACTGAGCTGCACACCACCTTGGCCCTTTCTCTTTTCTAAAAATTTAAGACAGGTTCTCACTAGGTCATGGTATTGTCCAGGCTAGACCTGAACTTGTGATCATTCTGGCTTAGCCTTCCAGAGTGCTGGGATCACAGACATGCACCATGCCCAGCTTAGTCCTATATTGTTAGAAATAGATCCATACATAAATATTTGTAGGCATAAAACTTTAGTATAAAAGAGGGAAAGCCCACCTGTGTGTAGTATACTAGCCTGGAAATTCAAGGTTCAAGTAGGAACCAGCCTGGAATATTTGTAGAGAAGAGATTTGATGTTTGATTGTAAACATGGCAAACAAAATAGTTAATTTGGTTTAAAGTACGTTGGTGTGTCTTCCGTTTATGCTTCATTGGATGGCAATAGGAGGTTCACCCAACTCTCGCAACTCCCACATGGCAGGAGTGAGCAACAGGCTACATGGGAGACAGGGAGTTAACTTCAGAGCCCTTAGCTTCGTAAAGGAATGGATTCTCTCACGGCACAGCCTCCAGGCCTCAGCAGAAGAACGCTGGCTACAAGGTCTCTCAGGTGGTGTATCTTTCCATCAGGCATTTACTGTTCATCATTTTCTCATCTGTAGATGCAGTCTGTGTAGGAAAAGGTTTTTTTAGCTTTCTATTTCCTGATTAATGTGCAAATGGAAATGGGATTTCCAGGAAGATGAAAATGTTTTGCTACATTTGCTTTGATTCTTCCCTTAAATGATTTTGAAAAAGTTCCAGATATCTTGTCCCTTTACCCTTGATACTTTGTATTTCTTAAGAATGAGGCTCTCATTTATATCACTGAGCTGTTACCACAATCAGAATACGGACAGGGATGCAATATTTCAGTTTGTCACAGTATCTTCCATAGCTTTTTTGTAACTGGTTCAGACTCAAACCCAAGATCATATATTGGATTTAGTTTTCATGTCTCTGTTTCTTTTATTCTGACAATGCTTCAGTTTTTCATGACACGAACAGTTTCAAAGAGTATAGGTCTTTTATGGTATAGTGTTCTTCGTGTTTTCTTAGGAGGTCCAGATTAGCCAGATTAGAGAAGAATGAACACCATAGAAGTTTCCTCACCATTTGGAGTCACAAAATGTTGCTTTATCCCTTTATTGTTAATGTTAGTTAGCTCTCTTGGTTTAAATTTCCCACACTTCACTGGAGTTTTCACAATAAATTGGTATTTTATCCTTTATCATTTATTGCCATTTATGGGGGTGATATATTTTGAGATTACGTAAATATCTTTTTCCTAAAAGCATACTTCCACCTGTAGTAGGTTGTCGAGTACCTTGGGACCAGAAGTATTTAGATACTTTTTAAAAGTTTGGAGTATTCACGCTTATATGAGAGGCCATACTTTATACACACCTTTGTACACAGTAGGAAGGTAACTATATACAGTATTTTCAGTGTGCCTGCATTTTGCGTACAACCTGTTCATGGTCAGGTATGAAATGTTCTAAATATGGCATTCTGTCGACCCTCAAAAAGTTCTGGAGCGTTTTAGATTTTGGATTTCTGGATAGGGATGGTTGTAGTTTTTGTATCCATTAATGGCTCTTGGCTGCATCGAGGGATGTATTCCCATCCAGCTGGTTATTTTTCTCTTTCACAGATCAGCAGTCACTTTTTGAGTTGTTGAAAAATTATTTTTAGTGGTCTACACTGTGAACCTACCAACCAAGAAAAAGACACATTGCATTATACTGCTCATTTATTCATGATTCTTAGTTATTGATACTTATAAGTTGTAGGAAATCAAGTAGCTTTGAAAAATACGTAATCTGTTTTGTTGGGAGTATGTTCTAGGGGGTTGAACTTAGGGACTCTGCTCTGAGCTACATTCCCCAGCCTTTTTTTTTTTTTTTTTTTTTTTGAGACAGGTTCTTACCAGACTTGACTTTGTTCATGATCCTCCTGCCTCAACTCCCAGAGTGCAGGGATGACAGGTTTGTGCTGCCATGCTTGCCCAGAAATATTTATCTTTGTTTAGGTGTTTACTACAACCTGGAGGGAAGATCTTTCCTCAGTATGTGCTGATGTTTGGGGTGCTTGTGGAATCACAGATGCTGGTGGAAGAGAACGCTGTTCAAGGAACAGAACGTACTCTCGGGTTGAATATAGCACCTTTTATCAACCAGTTTCAGGTAAGTGTCAGGAAAGAGAAGTTCCATCTGGATGCTGTTATTTACCTTTTCTCTCTTTAGTTTTAATCACAATGTGTATGGGTAAAAAATCAACCCAAGGGTTGTAGTCAGTTTGCAGAGTCCTGAGTCACTGTTATAAATGCGAAGTAGGGCACTAAGTTTTTGTCTTGTGAAAAGGGTTTCTCCTTGTTTGAAAAAGCAGCACCCAGATTTGTGTTCTAATTTGAACTTTACCTCGAGACCTCAGGTTGACACCTGATGTGACAGCCAAAGTCTGGGGTCTAGCAGTGATGGCAAACCTTTTAGAGCCTTCAGTGATACAGACAGCCCACGGTGGCATGTGTGTCGTGGGTTTGCCACCACTGGTTTAGTCTATCCAACCGCAAGGAGCCAGAACGTGAATGCTTAGGAAAAGGGAACTTCTGCCAAAGAAGTTAGTTTCAGTTTAAGAAACGAGGAGCTTGGATTTATAAACAAGGTGAAACTCATTTGTACTTTGCTGCCGTACAAGTTTGTGGGTTTAAAATTGAAGTGGTGAAGAGCACAGGGATGGGGACAGGGAGCAGGTGGGATACTGGCGAACAGGCTAAAGCAGAATTTGGTGGGTGCGCTGTTGAGCAGAGTTAAGGAAGTGGTATCGAAAACTTTTATCTAAAGCCTGTAGGTAGTAAGATCTTGACTATGCGTGTTAGAGCGGTACCTACTCAAATACACATCACCTGTGGAACTACTTTTTAAAAGGTTAGCTAAGGATTTAGAGTTAATCGTTGTGTTTCTGGGGGCTTAGTAAGGAGAATACACTTACAAGAAGACAGAGAATTTTAAAATATTTCTTTGTATGGCCCCAAAATACTGCCCGTCTTTGTCATATTTTCTCTTGATCCTGACATTAGCTGTTCTTTAATTCTGCTAGGATCTATATCTTGATTCAGTCCCATTTTCTGTCTTCCTTAAGTGTTTATATTTTTACATAGCTCTTTGTATATTTTAAATGTAAATTTTTCTTTACCCTTGGAAGGCTGTACCTTTGTCGGATCTATCACTTTGTGTTCTCTGCATCAGCACCATGTAGTTGGTCACTGCTACTGTGGTCTCACTTCCATTCTTGACCACTTACTCAACAAGAGGGGCTCTATAGTCTTTCCTGGTTGGCGACTTTAAATGTTGCCAAGGCTGATAATCCCTGCCTTGTAGAAATAAACTTCTTCTCCAAAGAAATTAATTTTGTTGAATTTGACACCTTTGTAAAACAGTATTGTTTCTTGGTTCATAACCAAATCCTAGCTTTAAAATTGTTTGGAATCATTTAGCTTCAGTAAGAATTCATTCTGCTTTCATCCTAGTGTAAGATATACCATTGAAACCATAGCAAAGTACCTGACCTGCCTAGAGCTTGGTTTGTTATTCCTGCAAAACATACAAGGAAAGCCCTATGAATGTAAAGGAGGCTGAGGCAGATACAGATAAAAAATATGATCGCTGACTACTATAAAACAGAATGTATAAAAGTGGGAAATTTTACACTTTTTCTAGGTGCCTATTCGTGTATTTTTGGACCTGTCCTCGTTGCCCTGTATACCTTTAAGCAAGCCGGTGGAGCTCTTAAGACTAGATTTAATGACTCCATATTTGAACACATCCAACAGAGAAGTAAAGGTACAGACAACATGCAAAATGAATGTGCTTATTCACAATAATTACATTAAACTTGGTATTACTATATATACCTTTAACTACTTTCTTTGAAGATTTAAAATTTTTTCCTGAATAATATATAAGAATGGATTTAAGTAAATATTTGAGAATAAAGTAGGTTAATATTAATTTGAATTAGGTGACGAAATGTATTTTTAAAATTTTTACTTAAAATTGACTAAACAGAAAAAGAAGACATACTTCTCCAAGTCTATTCTATTTACTCTGAAGAAATCTTTGTAATTTCTTAACTTCCATAGGTACACATTTGTAAAGCTGGACAAGTGACTGCTATTCCGTTTTGGTATCATATGTACCTTGATGATGAGGTTCGGTTGGACACAGCAAGTGAAGCCTCCCATTGGAAACAAGCTGCAGTTGTCCTAGAGAATCCCATCCAGGTTGAAGTGGGAGAGGAACTCGTTCTTAGTGTCCAGCATCACAAGAGCAATGTCAGCATCACTGTCAAGCAGTGAAGAGCAGCTTTCTCCTGAAAACCTCAGCTTGATTTACTGGGCTTATAATCATCATTTGTATAAAATCTAATTCTTTGTAATGATCAGATATTTTTCAAAAGTGACATTAAGAAAGTACATGCAAAGGATCCTAAATTAGTGTTATTTTTGTATTATTGCTGCAAACTTGTTTTCTGGAAAAGGATACATCATTAGCTTTTCAAATTAGGAAACTTTTTCTTTATAGAGATTTTAAACATCAACTTCATGATCATGCATCAGTAAGTAAAGCAATGTTTTTTTAGGCATTTTGACTTACAACTCGGAGACATTTAACAGAAGGCCTCCACAAAAGACTTGGGGTTATGCCCACCTGTAAATCCCAAGCCTACTTCCTTTAAGTACTCAGAGTGTACTTAGAGACTAAGAGTTGGGAAGAAATAAATCAGTAGGAAGCACTTTTTTCCTCATCTGTTTATAAAAAGGCTACTAAAATTAAAAGACTAATTCTAAGCCAGTATGTTCAATTTGGATGCAAAATAAGGAAAGAGATCCCACTTCAATAGACTTTCAAAATAGAGAAATATAATTGTCACACCTTTTATATTCTGTAAGTGCTTTATGAGCCACAAAGAGGTTTCTTTGTTCTTTCTATTCTCATTCTCTCTATTCCTGCACTACCCAGCTTTCTTTTAAATAAATTTTAATTGTTTATACTTAAGGTACCTAATGTGTTACGGTATTCATATAGGAAAAAAGGTTTTAATAGTGAAGGTAATACCCATTGTATTACATTTATGCATTTAAAAAATTTTTCTAACAGCTAAAATAGCACTTTGCATAACTCTCACACACAGTACAATTTTATAACCTGTTATCCTTTGTCTTAGTTACTTTTCTCACTGCTGGGACAAAATACTCGACCCCCAGAGTTAAAAGAAGTGTATTTAGCTCAGTTTTAGAGGTTTCAGTTCATAGTTTGCTGGCTCCAAGGCAGGGTGGCCTGACAGAGGAAACAGTTCATGGCAAGCAGAAGGCAGCAAGGACAAGTGAAGACCCTCTTTCTGCCCCTACACGTTCAGGCTACCCACCATTCAGACAGGTAGCACTCACACCTGTCCTAGATCACATCCCTGATCGAAGCGTCACACAGATCAGCCACCCCTGAAAGCCCCACGTATGACTGCACAAGGCTTTGTGGGAACATCTGAATACAAGCCATAACATCTTTATTTGTACATGAGCTCTCTACACTTGTCTACCTACACGTCTGCTTTGTATTTTTCTGACCTGCAACTTTCCTTTCCTTACCCATTGCCAGTAGCCTCTCTCAGCCATTGTTTTGTTTTCTATCTTTGTATATTTCAATTTCCCAATGATACAACTGCATTCTCTTTTAAAGAGTGAATAGTGTTTATTATATATATACACTAAAGTTTAATATATTCATTCATGAAGATGCTTAGGTTTTTCCACACTTTCTGTTTTAAACAGCGGTGCATGTATATGAAGTGCTGCAGGTACCTTTACGATGTGGTGATTTCATCTCCTTTGTATGCCCATTTTTACTTTTAGAAAGTTTCATACTTTTTCATAATGACTACTGTCTTAGTTACTTTGCTCTTGTTTCTGAGACAAAATACCTGACACCCAAAATTAAGGAAGGAAAGGTTTATTTAGCTCATTTAGTCTGTGGAGGTTTCAGTCCATGTTTGGCTGGCTCTGAGGCAGAGTGGCACATGGCAGAGAGCAAACGTTCAAGGCGGCAGAAAACAGCAAGGAACAAGAGCAAAAGGGAGGAGTGGCAGAGAGGAGCAAGCCTCTTTCCCTCCCTACACTGTAAGTAGGCTGCCCCCACCCAGGCGGCGTGTGGCACTCACACAATCTCCATGCCCACAGGCTCAGGATGAATACAAAGCAAGCACCCTGGCTCCCTGCTGAATCATGTAGTTAACCTTCTAAACTAATCACACTGACACAATGAACAACATCCCAGAAGGGTAAGGGCGTGTCCTTTTCACCCCAAGATGCACAACAGCTGAGTCCCTTAGCCAGGCCACTGGACTCCCCAAGTTGTCACAATGTGCCAACCATAACAGCTACCAAACTTAGTACTGAGTTTCCGTTTCTCCACACCCTTCATAGCACTTTTACGATAGCCATCTGTCTTTTAGCCTTTTGTAATACCCGTCCTCACAGGTGAGGGAGGTGGTGTCTCCTAATGATTTGCATTTCCTTGATGATTAATGATATTGAACGTGTTTTCCTACACTTGTTGGCCATTTTATGCCTTTTGCCATATTTAGCAAAGTTGTTTTTTCTATTGAGTTGTATGAATTTTTTAATAAACTTTATATAGTAACTCCTTAGAATATTGTTTGTATTTTCTCCCAGTTTGTAGTTATGCATACCATTTTGGTTCGAGGTACAGTTTCCCTTAGTGTCATGAAGGGATTGGTTCCAGACCTTCCCTTGCAAATGAAAATCTGTGGATTACTATTTGTATAATCCAAATTATCTTTAGTTATACCATCTAACATAGTATAAATTATGTAATTAATTATACTCTATTGTTTAGGGAATGATGACCAGCAAAAGTACATGTTCAGTACAAGATGCCATTTTTTTCCCCCAGTATTTTTGACCTAGGGTTGGCTGAATCTTTACATGGAATAGGTGAACAGAAAGTTTACTCTAGTCCCATTTGTTTTTGTGGGCTAAGCTTTTGTATAATCTTAGAAAGCCATTGCTAAGGCACTTCTGGGAGTTCTACAGATTTAGTTTCTGCTTTTTCATTTAGGGTTCTTTTACACTGAGAGAGTTTTTGGTTCACAAAGGTCCAATTTCATCCTTTTTGCATGTGCAGATCTGGTGTTCCCAGCATAATTTTTTTCAACAGTAGCCGTTTCATTAATGGTAGGAAAAGATACAAGCTCTGCAGAGTGAGTTTGAGCCAAGTTGAAGTAGAAAAAGGAGTATACTCCATAGTGTTGAGGATGGGCCACCATGCAATGGAGAACACACTGGCCTCCCAACTATCTCTCCTTGTGTGTCTTTGGTGCCTATGTCAAGCATTATTTGACTATATATGTTTGGTTTTATTTCTGGACTCCTGTCACTGGTCAGTGTGTGTTTTTATGCTATACCACAGTGTTTTGATTATGACAGCTTTGTAATATGTTTTTGAGGTAGTGTCTCACTATGTAGCCCAGGTTGGTCTTAAAGGCTTGGACTAAATTGATCTTCCCACTTCAGTCTTCTAAGTGAGCTGGGTCTACAAATTTGTGGACCACCCACTCAACTTATAATTTTGGAGAAGATGTGATGCCTTCAGTTTTTCATTGAAATTATTTTGATTATGGGAATTGCAGGATTTTTTTCTTTCTATGAAGAATACCAATTGGGATTTTGATAGGGATTGCACTGAATTTGTGTGTAGCTTTGAATCATGTGGATGTTTTCACAGTTACTCTTTCAATTCATGAGCACAGGCTATCCTCCCATTTGTTTGTCTTTTTTTAATTTGTCTTTATCAGTTTTAGTTTTTCAGTGTTCATTAATGTTTTACAGTATTTCTGTAATACTTTCAACTATCACCTCGATTAAATTTACTCCTAAGTATTTTCTGATGCTATCATATGGAATTATTTTCTTGATTTTTTTTTTTTCAGTTAGGTTGTAATTAGTATATGAAAATGCTACTGATTTCTGTATCTTGCAGCTTTCCTGAATTCCTTTATTAGTTGCAACACTTTTCTGTGGAATCTCTGGGTTTTTAAAAATTATATTACCCAGCTTTACATTTTGTAGAAATGTTTAATTTATAATGATGGACAGAATAAAGTCTGTACCTTAATTACTGTGAATTTAATATATATATAGAATGTGGATTTGCACAAATATGTAAAGCAAAAGTTTCGAGAAACAAGTTATCCTTGTTATTTGCAACATACTATGTCACTTCCTTTCTTTTTATAATAAAATGTGAAACATGACCCTAAGGGTTGTGATTACCAGTTTAGAACAATCCCCTCCTAAGTGATTTTCTCTGAAATAATAATTATACTTCTTCTGATTACTGTTTTAATGAATAAAGACAATTCAGCCAAGATCATTTACATTTCCTGCCACTTCTAACAGTACTGAAAAAATTTTTTTGTTAGAGCCTTGAATTATGCTTAAATGATCATATAGAGTTGCAGAAAATAAATGATAAATTCTTATTTATTGAAAGATATCCAGTATCCAGTTAAGAAACAGAGCAATGTTAGGTGAGCTCATATGGCACATAATTAAGTTCCACTAGCTCATACATCTGAATTACGCTTTCTGTCCAGAGCATTATAATCATGCAGCAGTGGTAAGAAGCATTTTTTATGTCCATCCTCTTGATAAAGAAATGTATTATCAGAAGCATTTTAGTTGGATTCATTTTCTACCATCTCAGTATACAGCACTCTAATGTTAAGGAATCAAGCCTAAGTCTAGGAAATTTGGACTGATTACTTACAATATACAGTCCAGTAGTTGTACCTGGCTTTTTACCTGTCTTTGTTTTGAAATTTTCCATCATTATGGCTTGTCCTAAGTCCAATAGCCCAATCCATGGGATTCCAGTTGATGAAGTAACATGGATACAGCACAGTTGGCTCCTGTACATGGTTCAGGAGTGCACAGATCTATCTGAAAGCTGCTGCTTCTCTTCTGTAGTGTCATTAAGCCTTTCATCAGGTATACTGCCTGTAGCGTGTGTAGTCTGCGGAGTCACCGTGTGTCCAAACCCTTGGTAGTGACCCATGGGGGAAGGTGGCATGGAAGAAGCAATGGAAATTGCATCTTGCGATGACGATGAGAGCAAGCTTGTATGTTCATTCTGATCTTGATCCTCTGGAAAAAATTTCTTCCTAGCATGTCCCCTGACTGTCCGTCCTTTAAAGTAATAAAAAGGTTTCCACATTAGGCAGGCTATTTTTAACATGATAAACTAACCATTCTCAATATAAGCTCCCCACACCTGACCATCTTCCCCTCAGTCTGAAGGGCCTGTACCACAGTATGCTCTAACAGCCTTTCATTTCATAGATAACAAATAAGTGGCCCCAGTGGGAGAAAAAAATAATCAAATTGTTTGGAAGAATTAAATGGCTGGTACTCACCCACATTCCTTACTTGTTCAGAAATATCATCAGCAATATCTGAGACATCCCACATGGCAAGAAAGGAATCAAAGCATGAGCCCTCCTCTGCTTCTTGGACATAGGGTTTGTACGAAAATGTGTAGTGATGAGCAATTGCGGCCAGGAACATCTCGATACAGATAATAAAGTCCTACAACAACAAAAACAGCAGCCATCTTTGGGCTTAATCTCCTTTGTTAAACTGCTCTTTCTCCAAGTGCTTTTAGTATTTGTTTCAATAACTGTGTCTTTTTATTTTTCCCCAAATTATTTTTTTACCTTTTCAAAAAATCTGAATGTTTATGTATTACCTAAATCAAGTATTTCTTAGCAAAGTACGCTATTCTTAATCTACCACCCAGCGACTAAGGAAAAAGGCAGAAACAAAGTGGACCATGAAGACCCAACTCGGGGTTTGCTCTGCTCCTGGCACAAACCGGTGCTTCCGGCCGGTTTCGGTAGGATTCCTGTGCCCTCACCTGTAGGCCGAGGGCAGTGGTTCTAGCACCGCTGCCTGCTCGCTATTAGTTTAGTGGTGATTTGTAAAAAACAACACGGTCTGTTGAGTTCGGACAGCGCACTACTTACCTGGAGTCCTGTGGCCACCTCTTCTACAGTTTGCCACTCCCACGTGTGCTTCTCAGAAATAACGCCAACTTTTACCAACAAAGCAATGACTACTGCTTGCCTATATGTTGGGAAAAGGTAAACGCCAAATCTACATCAAGCATAAAATAAGCACTTGTTTTAAAAATGTCATTTTAAAAATTTAAAACCCCAGTGCAACCTGCAGCCCACTGCCACATTACCTTTCCAGCCTCTTCCCAAAGAAACTGCATCTACATTAAATACCTGTACTTTACAAATGTGCCTTCAATAGTTTTTTTGAGGAATTTTGATGATGGATTCTCAGAACTCTATACTTAGTTTACATACCTTTGTTTTGAAAGTATGCATAAATAATTACATTTCAAGTCATTCTCGTACATAGACAATGCCTAAAACACATTGTACAGTGGGTATTTAAAGACATAAATGTTGTTCATACTTGTATTAATTATTCAGACTTTTTAAAGAAAAAACACTAATTTTGACAGCAGTGTTGTATAAACTCTTGGAGCTACAAACTCAAAGTGTGTGACTGCAAGACAGCAAATCATGTTGAGCATTTCAAGCTGATCTAGGGATAATACGCCAGGTTAATTCTTTAAAACAAATTTTTGTGTGTGTGGTTCTAGGTATTGAAACTAGAGCCTCCATTCCCAGGCTGTTTTTACTTTTTAAGAAAGGGTCTTACTAAGTTGCTGGGACCAGCCTCAAACTTGCAATCCTCCTGCCTCAGCCTCCTGAGTAGCCAGGATTGTGTGTGCCACCACACTCAGCCTTCCATTAATTTCAACAGATGAACAAACTTTCAGAAACCTTAAGAATATTCACTTCACTGCTACTCTAAAAGTGAGAAACTAGGAAAAACCTAGATAAAAGGTAGTTTAACAAGTTCTATCTATACAACAGAATATTAAGCAAAAACAAAAATCTCTAAAACAAAATTATATTTCTCTTCACAAAATAAACTAAATGTATATTCTGTAGGTTTTTATGCTATAAAATCACTTCTGTGCAGTTTTACATATGATACATGTATACCAAAACATTAGTCACTCTTTCTGGCAAGAGGAATTCATATTTTTCCTTTCCTTTTTTTTCGGGTAATGTTTCTACTTTGTTACATTTGGTGTATCTGTTTTAGTTGTTTCTGGAATGCCCTCTATTCTACTCTTTACTAAGCTGAAACCATGTATCACTGTCTTGTTTTAAAGAGTATTTCCTAATGAACACTTTGCTTATCATTAAATATACTACCTCGTGCTTTCTTCCAAACTGCATAGTGTTACATTATGACAGGACTGTGATTTACTTTAATGATTCCATTAGTGTTAACAAAATTAGGGTATTTAAGAACTTTTTAATATATGTAACAGTGGTCATATGATTATTTCTTTATGGAAATCCTTGAATGGCTAAAAAAATGGACTTTGTTTCAAGAAAGTAGAGACATTTTAATCCATCTTCTGCAGTAACATTCCTTTAAAATTGTTTTATTATCTTTTAGAAAGATAACATTTAAGGGAAAGCAACACTTACCAAAAAGAAACAAAAACCACCAATTTTACACAGAGAAATTTGCCAACGGGGTGGATCGGACTCAGTTCTTCCTTGAGTACTTTATAAAATAAGAGAAGGCAGTACATGGCGAACTGCAAAGAAGATTAACACTTCAACTTCCTCAGCAAGAGTAAAATAATATTAAATTATAAACCAGAGACCTGCTACTGAGTAGTATTTTAGGCAAATTTTTCTAGGCCTTATTACTCTATTTGTAGATTAACAACAGGCTTTTAGCATTTGCTGTAGATGAACACCTAGAACATGAAAGTTTTCAAAAGAGACAGGTTAACACCTTCCCTGAAAATGCTGAGTCTTCACTTACAGTGGCTCATAAAGAGAACAATTCACAAATGACAGGCATAAATGGAAGAAAGGTTCTGGTTCAGCCAAAATAAATCTGTAATGTCTTTTAAATACTAATAAACACTAGTTTTTTTTTTTTAAGGGTTTAGCTTATTAGTATGTTTTATACAACACTGTATATTAAGGCAGTACCTTAAACATGTAGAGTTTCAATAAAATTGTGACCACAAAATCAGAAAGAATCAAGGCAATAATTTTTCTTCAGGGTGGTATGTTAGTCTAGGTGAATTTACTTTTTAAAATGAACTCAATTATAACAATGCAGTGTAGTATCTGAATAGCAAAACCACTTTTCTAATTTTATTTTTTCCATTAAAGTAAGACATCAGAATAGAAAGCAATAAAGGAAAGACAGTTATTCAGAATCCTATCAACTATTCCTTTGTACCTATACACTTGCGGTTTTTTCCATTTTTTTAAACAGAGCTGCAGATCAAACCCAGTATCTGACGTGTACTCAACAAGCCCTCTACCCTGAGCTATAGCCTCAAATATAAGCTGGTTTTTAAAATGCCATAGACTAATTATACAACTTTGCATATTTTATAATGACTATTGTAAAGAACTAATATTTTGGCCAATGAAAAGACTGTAATAGATTTAACTAGTTTCTATCACTAGGCTTTGAGTTGTTTCCATGCTTTTGCTACAAATACTAGGCTTTATATTCAAAGCAAATACATCTGATCATTTATTTAGAATAATCCTAGCACTTTGAAGGCTAAGCCAAGTAGACTGATAAAGTTTGAAGCCAGCCTAGGCTACATAATGCATTGAAGGCCAACCTGAACTACATATAGTGAGCTCAAAATCCAAAAATAACAACAAAAAACAAAGAGGACCTGCCTGAAAAAAGAAGTACTGGTCACAAAGAAGATGAACATGTGGAACAGCTTTTGGACAGCTGGCCATTTAATTTTTACTACAAAGCTCTAGTACTATGCACTGTACCTAAATTATTATTCTGCTGAAAGCACTGGCTGAAGATTTAAAATCAAATGTATGTTCTTTAAATCCACAGGATGAAATAGTTACCAGAACATTTCATTTTCTAGAACTGTGGTGGTGTTAATTTCCTTTGATTCCAACTATGTAATATCATAAAATTTTATTACCCCACTTTTATTTCAACGTGGGCTGTTGTATCCCAATTAGACAGCTTTTCTTAGAGAATATGCCCAGTGTATGTGTTTGTGTCCTTCCTTCTGTTGTTACTTAGGGGTACTGCTTTTATTTATGACATACCCAGAAAGCTACACAATGAGAATCAGATAAGTAAACAGATACAGTCAACAGGTCAGAGTAGGAGCCCCTAAACAACAAAGATGTGACTGCATTTTCATATACTGTATAATGGTATATAATTTTCTTCAATTTTTTAATATAAATTTCAAAACGAAAAGCAATTAAGCTTTATTCCAAGAAACTATGCCCCAAAATATTTAACTACAGAGACTAACTTTTAATTATGATGAGTATTTACTTACCAATTGTGACATATTATTTAATATAACCAGGTAAGTCCAAGCATTTGAAAAGCTAAAATTTCCTTCATCATATATACCGACCAGTTCACAGATTCTATAAAACATGGTAAAATGGGATAACTTTGTGATTAAATTATGTATGAAAATATAATAACAGCAATAGTTAAACTTAGAATTCAGTTTATTTGAATGACCATATAGGAAAATCACTTGGCTTTGGTCACAGATGATGCAAAATTAAAACAAAGTCTGGAAATGTCATCAGGATTATTCTGCCAACTTGAAGGAAATACAAAAATAAGACAATACATTGAAACAGAAAGATTAATCATTAGCTTCAAAAAGGCTATGCCTGATTTTGAAAAGGTTGACTGTTGAATGTATGTGTTCATAAGTATAGCTCAGTTTTCCCCCTAAATTGTCTTAGAGGTAAAAATATTAACAGTGAGTCCCTTCAAGTAAACTTCAGTTAGTACTAAGTTGGATGCTTATCCAGTTTCTAAGCTACAGAGAAATAAAGCACACCTGCATAAAGACATGTATTAGTCTTAGTGGGCTACATCATTCTTTGCTCAAAGGAAATATATAAAGAATTCTTTTTAAACCTGTCTTTCTTTGTGTCTTTCTGTTGTTAGCACAAAGAATGTTAGTAAGGTCTAATAGGTAAAACATACAATCTACCTGGTTTAATTACTTCATGTTCTTCAAGTTTTAGGAAAGTTTTACCTGGTAGCTTAATAATATCCTATGCTTACTTCAAGTTCTAAAAATTTTAATAATGTTTAAAGACAAATATGACTTCATATGGATAGTGGTGCCAATATGGTCTAACTACGTACAAAGTAAATTTATGTAGTCATCCTGAAGTTGCATGCTTTAGCTTTATGCAAAGCTATGTGAATGCTCACATTTGAAAAAGCGCATTTTTGAAAGTGCTTCAATCATGAGGACATAAATCCTGCTGACTCTTTGCCTGTTAACAGTCATTTATGTTCACAGAGTAAGACTTTCATATACTGAGATTTTTCTAGTAGGCTAGGCTCATTTTATTAACAATTCACACTTTGTTTTTCTACTCAGTTTCTACATCAGGGTACAAGGATTTAAAACAATGACTGTAAGATCCGTGTACTTACAAAGCCACAATGGTGGTGACTGGTCTGACTACTGTGTACTGCAGCACACCCAGCTTGCACCTAAATAGCAGCACCCTGCAAAAGAAAGTGAATTTAGCATCTCACTACTTATTTAAATAGCACCCAAACACCCTCAAGTCCTCCAAGTTAAAATCACTTTGATAAATGATACCACATGTACACTTAACACCTTCAGTTTAGTCATTCTGAATGGCAGTGGGGGAGGATGTGCACGGCAGCAAACCATCTAAGTACCATTAAAAAACTATTCTACAAGAACATAGCCTGAAAGAGCTCACTTTTCATATAGCCTCGAGCTCTACGATAGTGTCACACAACAAAAAGGGCAGAAGTGGGTCCCTGCTACGGTTTGCATCTGAAATGCAAGCAAAGCCCCATATGTTAAAGGCTTGGTTCCCAGCCTGTGCCACTGCTGGGAAGTGGTGGCGCCTTTAGAAGGTATAGCCTAGAAGAAGGAAGTCAGGTCACAGTGTGGGAGATTCCTTAATGGGAACGTGGGAACTCTGGCCTCTTCTGTTTCCTGGCTGCCATGAGGAGAAATGGGCTGTCCTGCCACATGCTCTATTATGTGGCCACCACCCAAAGCAGCGACCATGGGCTGGAACCTCTGCAACTGTGAGCCGAAGTAAGCCTTTTCCCCTATTCAGTTGTTCACCTCAGGTATTCTGTCACAGTGACAGAAAGCTGACTAACAGCCTTTGTGTTTTTCTGGAACAAAAGTTGGGTAACAAATTTGTGTGTGTGTGAATGCATATTTCAGAAGTATTTACATTTAGGATTCACTTTCAAATTTAGAATTTAAATATGAAAAGGAGTGTCACTGCTTAGATATTCTGAAAAGACAAAACAAACATCCTGCATAAAACAGACTTTATTCTGTTGCTGTTTACTCAGTTTGGGCTGATTCACAAGTAATAGCAAACAAACAGCTACCAGAGAGCTACCAAATAGCAAACAAACAGCTACCAACATGAGTCCTGAGAACCATGTAAAAGCCCCCTTAAAAGTGACACCAAGTTGCTTTGAAGGCAAACACCTACTAAGTACCTTCACCAGGAGAACTAGACTGAGAAGATAGCAAACGTGCTATACAACCTTAAGGTGTCAGATCAGCGGCCCAATAAGAACTACTGGAATTTCCTACGCTAAGAACCTTCTCTGCGCTAAGGTAGCTCCTTCCCATGTTCAACTAGCATCCCCTGTGGGACAGGGTTGGGCTAAGAGTTGCCATGGGCTTTGCTGTGTTTTGGGTCTTCCTCAAAGGTACAGACAGGCTTGGCCCCCAGGGTGGCGGAGAGCCTTTACGATGTGGCACCTAGTGGAAGGTCCTGCGGTCACCTGGGGCAGCCCTTGGAGAGGTCTGGGAGACGCTAGTCTCTCTGGCTCCTGGTCTGGGGAGGGGCTATGCCTGCGCCCTGCCAGTCATAGGTGGAGCGACAGGGAGTGCTCCAGAGCCCGGCTGGACTTCTTGGTGCATGTTATGAACAGTGTGAGCCACATGTATAGTAGATGTTTAAGTTAAAGAACTAATCATAGTAAAAGATACATAAATCTCCCCCAAAATACTCCCACTCGTTTCAAAAAGCACACTTACCTAACCTTCTTACCACTTTCCGAAGCAGTTCTGGAAGTGCTTTCTCCTGACTTTACCAGGTGTGATCAAAATGCTGCCGATCACCATCCAATTGAAAGGCCGGCTCAGAAAAACATGACAGCGAGTCCTCACCCGCCTTACTCAGCACATCAGAGGCGCCACGTAACTTCCGGCTGCTCCCCAAAGTGGACATGACCATGAAAGGGAAACATTCTGAATCGATGTGGGACAGCTAGGCAGCCACACACCGCGGATCTGAAGACGTTCACTAAAGAGGGCTTCCCGGAAGAGCTGCTTCAGAAAGCGGTAAGAATGACGGAAGTGCGTTCAAGGCCAGGCGGGGTAGTTTGATGGGGATTCACGGCAACGCATCTTTTACGGTAATAATTAAAAAACTTTAAACACTCACTGTATGTTTTGACCACTCCTTGCGTACGCAGACATAAGAATGGCTGAGACAGCAGTGTTTGGGCGCTTACCCCGTATCTACAGTGTATAAATAAGCCATAAAAGCTAACAGATGAAAGTGCGTAATGAACAGAAAAGTTAATAAAGCAGGAAAAGAGCAGAAACACACCCATACATACGGAAATGGAGCACAGGCAGGTGCCAACATCAGTCAGTGAGGCAAAAGGGAGAGAATGGTGCTAGGGCAGTTGCCAAAAGAATAAAGTGCAACTGTGTTTTTAGCTCATGCAACATACACACACACACACACACACACTCAACTGCAGGTGGATTAAATATTAATGATAAAACTTTGAAATGTTTAAAAGAAAAGCATCTGCAAATGTTTTCATAATCCTGGGCTAGGGGTGAATTTTTTGACCAAGACCCCAAGGGGTCTAAATACAAAATACGATTAAGAAATTCAACTATATTAATATTGAAAAATGTTTATCAAAAGATCCAGTGAAAATGGCAAAGCATGTCAAAAACAAGTCACTGAACACATCAAAGAACACATTACAAATTTTTAAACATCCCAGATAAATCCACAAGACTGGCAGCCCACTAGAAAAAAGAAGAATCACACACACTCTTTTGAAAGGCAAGCACAAGTGACTAACATGAAAAGATGCTCAACCAGGCTACTAAGCAGGGAAACCCCAAGGAAGCCCACAGTGCTGTACCACTGTATACACTCTCCACAGGCAAACATGAAGTCTGAGTAATTCCAAAGGTAAGCGAGGAAGTGACCAACAGCACTTTCTCACAGTGCTGGTGCAGAATAACTTAGTACACTTTGTAAAACAACTGGCCACTAACTTACAGAGCTGAACTAAACTGAAAAGACCTGGCATAGCCACATCAAGGTATACACCTAGAACAATGTTCAAACTGTAAAGTTCAACTTGGTGGGCTGTAACCCACTTACAAACAAGACAGAAGAATAGTCAAATAATAAGGGTTAGTACTATTTAATAAAAACATCTGCTTCAGTTACAAAGTGCTACTGTATTGAGTCACTAAATTTCTCTTGCCTCTGTGAGCTACCTACCAAATCTTAAAAGTTCATTAAAAGAAAACTGACGGTGCTCAGCACCAATGTTTCAGGCATCAGAGTCAGCACCAATGTTTCAGAAATCAGAGTATAAAAAGCAGAATGTGGGCCAGGGATATAGCTCGATGGCACAGCACCTGCCTGGCAAGTGTGAGGTCCTGAGTTTGACTCCTGGTACCGAAACCCCCCCCAAAACCTCTAGGTCTCAGTGGCTTCCCTTAAAAAACAGACTGCTTTTATTGTTTACCAACTGCAAGCTTTCTGTAGTGCTTGAATCTTGAAGCCAAAATGTTATGCTCAATTATCCTGAATAGCACTGCCTGATAAATTATCATATAAAACACTTGTTATCAATTAGAGGGAGGTGAATAACCTAAAATGTATTTTTATGCACAGAATAAAGTTTTATTACTACTAGTAATTTTTTGGTAACTATTTAATGTTTTTTCAAAGGCAAGAAAATCCCTGTTATATTATGGGTACATTGCTAGATCATATTGTTAAATTAAAAGTAGTCAAAATGCAAGTCTCAGTTAAAAATGAGCCCAACCCATACAGATTGAACAAGAGTTCCTGTGATACATAGTTAGGAACAAATCATGTGTATAGGCAGAGAGTATGAGAATCTGGACCAGCATGATTTATAAAAGACTTTGGGTTTGAGCACCAGCTCAGGTGATTTTTTTAATTTTCTTTTTTTTCAGGTTCTTTATTAGTGGACCTGATCAAAGCCAGGCTGCCTCCGCTACCACCATATATGTTAGGCTACTGCAATCTCTTATTTCTCCCCCTTCCAATTTAGTTCACAAAAACACATAATTATTGAAAAATTTGGACACCAGTTTTTATACGATCCTGTAACAGCTTCTCTTCTGACAGGCCTTGATGACCGCACTTTAGACAAGCTCCCCTGAGCCCTCTTCTTGAGGAGACCTCATGCTTGGGCCCTGTCCTTGGTCTGCTTTCAGTCAGTCTATGCAGGAATCCTGAGTCACCCCCCGCCCCCGCCACGGAAGCTGCCCCACACCGAGGCAAGTCTGTCCCCCGTCACCCTGGGTGTCTAAGCAAGAATCCTGTTGGCTTTTACCAAACATCCCAGTAGGTCAGTTCAGCAAGGCTCTTCCTGTCACGTCGCCTCTTAGTGACTGTGTGCCCAGTGATGCCTCCATCTGCTCTTCAGCCACAAACCCCCATTTGCCCTTCTATTTGGAATCGCGCTTAGCACCTCCTGTGTAGTACTTCTTCCCGATCCCCAGGCTACAGTCCGCCCCGACGCGTTCTACTGTCCTCGCGCCCTCCTGTTCTCTTCCTTTCACTGCACTTCCTGAGGTAAGCAGCTGTTTTTATCTTCACTAACCTCTGACCCTCCTAACCCAGCTAAGTTCCTGAGGTCTGTCTGGTGTGTATACCACACTGATTTTTATACTGGCACATACTAGGTGAGCAACACATTTTTACTGAATAAACACATAAGCAGCTTATTATTTTTAAAAAGCCAAGTAATTCCTTATCAGAAGTGGTAAGAACAATGTGAAGAATGTCACACAAATGGTTCTGCACTGTACAGGGGCAACGCAGCCAGCCCCACATTTACGTCCCAACTGCTGCTTCACCTGCGCATCATTCCATCTCCTTGGACCCGTAACTCCCCTGCTCCCCAGCTGTCAGGCTCATTTTATTGGTTCTTCCTTTGCATTTTCTTCTTGCTTTTCTTTTTCTTATTATGTCTTTTTCTTTCTTATTCTTATTCCAATTTCATCCCTTTTTCTAGCTATTTCACAAATGGACTATTAGCACTTCCTAGTACTTCCTTTCTGGAACATACCCTGCGGTCCCCACATGCGATAAATGCAACCTTAACCTCAATGTGCATTTCAAAGCGAAAGGTCTGCATGACATAGGCTTTCTTTTGTTTACTACGTACATGAACATGTAATGGGGCAAACTAAATATGTGACTAGAATAAACACTGCTGTCTGTTGCTCCTGTTTCATATCATCTGCTGTGTTTCCACCTAGGTTATCTTCTCCCCATGTCTCTTAACTCGTCTGTGAACTTTGCAGAAAATCTGCAGAGCTTGATTCCCAGTTGTACAAGGATCTTGGTTAAATGATTTCTGAGGTTCTCTCCTGCAGTGCATTGTGGAGCTTTTATATTTGGAAGAACAATGTAGAAAACCCTAACATGTGGATTATAAAAATGTGTCCTGTTAGTCTCCAAATGTGACTATGAACTACACCGGGGGGGGGGACTCGGTCTTCTTCCTTTTGCCCTGCTCTGCCTTTCAGAGAACTGAATAGCGTAACAAGGAATTGATTCAATAAAACTAAAACAGAAAAGAATTAAAGCCAAACGTACTTACTC
The DNA here is from genome assembly GCA_004027595.1 of Dinomys branickii. Classification (NCBI taxonomy): domain Eukaryota; kingdom Metazoa; phylum Chordata; class Mammalia; order Rodentia; family Dinomyidae; genus Dinomys; species Dinomys branickii. Next base: position 39,044 of record PVLD010010794.1, on the reverse strand, counting down.
TCCCATAGCCCATGGTGGACAGCAACATAACGGAGGGAAATGTTTCTGTGGGTCTTTGGCTTCAAGGATTAATACCAGATTTGGATACCGATTTGTTAGATAATTCGTAAGGAATATCATAAAGTTGTAAATGACATAAGCTTCATAGCACTCTCTGCAGGTGTCCACATATATTGCAATCCTGGGATACTTCAGAGCTACCCACTATGAAAAAACACAGAAATTAAAAAGAGTTGAAGCTTACACAAAATTACCCTCTAATTCGTGGTACTCAAAATAAGCCACTTGACATGTCTTGTCACATACTCACATTAAATACTCTATAATTCATCATTACAGTGGTGACCAGATAATCTGTGAAGTGTGTGTTTGTGTTCTACCACTTCCCTATACCCCAAGCTCTAAGAAACTAACTTTCAAAAGCAATAAACAGTCTATGGCCACACCAGCCTGAATGCGCCCAGTCTTGTCGGAAGCAATGAACGTCTTACACACAGATAAATAAAAAGGTAAGTGTTCGGGGTAAACAATGGACATGAGCTAAGCTAAACTGCGTTCTGAAATGTAATCTGAAAATCTTCTTGATATAACCATAGAAAATATCACTATAGACATTTTCTTTAAATCTAATCAAATTAGAGCAGTAGCTATAACCATTGGGTAATGTAAAAAAGGTTTGGGTCAAATGAAAGATTTAATAAATAAAAAGGGTTATAACATACAGTCAACTATCCCTATCAAGAATCTGTGGGTTCTACCAAACCTAGATAAAAATATTTGCAACAAAGACATGAGAAACCCTCCACCTGTACTAAATGTGTACGGATCTGGGGTCATTATGCCCTCAACAGTCAAGCACAAGGACTATTCACACAGCATTTATGGGTGCTGTGGGTCAGGTCTGATAGGTATCAGGGGTCAGGCCTTACAGGTCACCTGGAGAGGACTGAAGGAGTGGAGAGTGCTGATCATATGTGGGAGGCTGGGCGCAGGTTACACGCTGACACTACCTGCTTTACATGAAGGTGCGCGTCAGCACATTTGGTGTCTCTGGGGGCCTTGGAACCAGTCCTCTGTGGACATCGAAGTAAAACTGTAATCTAAAATTACATTCTTTAAAGAACTAAGAACTACTAACCTGAAAATTTAAAAATTCAGCAGTTACAGATTTTTGAAAATTTAAAATATCTGCAATTTTCATTCTCTATTATTATACTTTATCTCCTTATCTACATTAAAAACAAGTGAACCTTTGTTTTATTAAACTCACTGTCAATAACATACTTTCATGACCTTTAGCATTCTATACTAAGCAGTATCATCAAGCAAATTCTTAGCTAGTGAAATAAAATGAAATGTACTTACACTATCTAAACTGTATATAGGTACCATCCAAAGAACCCTGTTTGGAAAGCAAAGAATACATTTTAAACATTTTATGTTATGTTTATGATAGAAAGCAACACAGTATCAGTAGCATCAAAATAGAAGATGAACCTTATGATTGGCTTTTGCAGCTCAGGCTGTGTGTAATGCACGAGGTGCTGTAGGATACCCCACAGCGAGATGGGGATCGTCAGCAGCAGAAAGATTCCAGCAATAAACCAAGCCTTGGTGTGTATTCCAACCTTGAGAAACAAAGGAACACATTAGCAGAGATCGTGATTTATAACTAAAGAATCAATAAAATATGTTTACTTCTCAAGTTTTCATTTCATTACAAATGAAGCTCAATTTTTTTTGTCTTTTTGAGGCAGGGTCTCACTGCAGTTCAGGCTGGCCTTGAACTCACTCTGTAGCTCAGGCTGGCCTGAACTTGCAGTGATCTCCTGCTTCAGCCTCCCAAGTGCTGGGATTACAGACATGCGCCACTACATCCAGCTTAATATTTTCTAACCAGTTAATGATTATTATTTTATCTGCAAAATAAACAGCCTATTTGTGTTTTCTGGAGGGAGGGGACATATTTTTCCTCAAGGCATTGAGCATTTTCCCTCATCAGGCCTTTTATAACAGCTTTTAAATATCAACATCACGTCACTCCCCCAGCTTACTCTTTGCCTTTTGTTTTTGATTGTTGTGTTTGAAAATGAACAGAAGCCTTGACATTTTCTGTATGTTAAATCTAAATAACTTTCAATGGTTTATTCCTTTGCTTTCTTCCATGCACACAAAGTTAAAAACCTACTGATGATTTTCTTCCTGTTACAGCATAGCATTTTTTCCCCTAGTACTGGGAACTGAACCCTAGGGCCTTTGCCCTCAGCTATACTCCCAGCCCTTTTGTAAACTTTTGAGATAGGGTCTTTCTAAGTCGCTAAATTGAACAGGCTGGGCTCAAACTTCTGATTGTCCTGCCTCAATCTCCAGAGTGCTGGGATGACAGGCTCTCCCTGCCGTGCTTGGCTTTTACTGGGAAGCGTGTTAGCAACCTGCTGCGTGGGGACAACAGTGAACGCTGGGTTACTGGGCTAAGTGCTCTACAGAAACTCTCATCCTATGGTAACTAGGTCACACCACTGTGCAAACAAACTGGGGTATGTACTGCTTTTCATGTACAAGGTGTCAATTTAGGGTTTTACCATTTTAAAACTCCTTAATGCCCTTACTGGGTAAATACCTGATCAATATTTTATTTTAAGAGCAGTTTCTAAAAATACACTTGCAGTCATCTCATCTTAAAGTACAACAGAAATAAGCTGTACTTATTTCTGGTAAAAAAACAAATTTATCTGAACCTCTTTTTTCTGAGGGACTTTAGAGAATGAATTTCATACTAATTTGTAACGCTGCCTTAAAGAGAGTGAATGCTCTTTTCTTTTTCTTAAAGGAAAAATGATATTTACTTTTGGTATTAAAAGGATTTGTACAGTTAAAATTAAGATAAAACTGAAGTCTACAATTTCAGCTTCACTGTTTTGAACAAGGTTTTCCCCCCACTTGGAGCCAAGGGTTAAAGAGATAGAGAAGCAAAGTATGGAGGACTGGTGTATTTTTACAGCAATACTTTTCTACATGAAAACGTGTAGAAAACATGAAAAGCAGATATGTGAGGTGAAGATTCCAAATAGAACACAAGGGGACTTGTTTTCCAGGGCATTTTGCCTTCCTCTATTGCATTTAAAATAGACATTTCATTTACAAAAACTGACACTCAACAATGACCTCAGAAAATAACAAGCATGTTGTCGTTCCTGAAGTAAAATGCAACCCTTGAGAACTGAAATGCAAGCAGTCTGAATGTCCACAGTTGTTTTTGGTGATTATGTTGGTGCCAAAATAAGAAGTGGGTGATGGTAAGGGAGGATGGTGAGCTTGTGACTCATGAAGGCCAAGCATCCTCATGAAGCCCAGGGAAGAAAGTTCTTTCTCCAATAATCATAAAAGAAGTGGCGGAAGGAAGAGGCATTGCAGTATAGTCAGGTGGAATTGAAAAAAATCTTGCACCCCAGAGTCAGTATCATTTTGACACAGCATTCTGATATGCCAATTTAGTTTGCAAAAAACATCTGCCCACATTAATGTCATTAATTTGAATCATTAGTTTTATAGTTTTGACTTTGAAGTTATGTGTAAGAAATTTATTTTGTATATGTATTTAAGCAACATTATAAAATAAGTCAGAGCTGGGCATGGTGGCACACGCCTGTAATCCCAGCACTTGGAGGCTGAGGCAGGAGGATCATTGCGAGTTTGAGGCCAGCCTGGGCTACAGAGTGAGCTCAAGGCCAGTCTAAACTGCATAGTGAGACCCTGTCTCAAAAAAAAAAAAAAAGTCAGTATCACGTGTGTAGAAATTAATACAATAATTAAATATATATTTACCTCAATAACTCACTCAGTTTTGAGGCACAGTGATATAAAGATACCATTAACATTATTCCTAAACTTGTCTCTTTTATGGTCATAAAATGAGGAGGAAGACAGGAGTAGATTATTTTTTCTAAAGTAATTTGGGGACAGAAAGGAAAGGAAAAAAGAACCATTAAAGACAAACAACTAGGAGTAAATTAACTCTCCTTCAGCCAAACCCTCCAAATGGAGTGGAGAGGAGTAAGGACCGCACATTCCGGGCCCTGCTCCTGGGGGTGGGGCAGCAGAACCGCCACAGCGCGGGGCCAGGTGAAAGGAACACAGGGCACTCTGCAGTCAGTGACACACGCTCAGTCAAGTCACACAGGGAGGGAAATGTTTACATAGTGTACATGGTCGCCTTGTGCCCCCATAAACCACCATCTGGCCAACCATGAGCACGGGGTGAACTATATAAACCCCCTAATTTGTCATCTCAGTTCCTCCGGACTTCTCACCAAGTGAGCACTGTGATTCTAGCACTCAAAGGATGGGCATTTTTCAGATAAAATGTCCCTAAATATAAATCAAAGTGCACGTAGCGCATCACGGGCACATGTGATGTTGCCCTGGATATTCAACTGGGAGCTTTATTCCATCTGAGCTGCTACTGTACAAGAAAAGAATTCGAAGCCAATGCAGCACTGACACTGATCATCTAACAAAATGACAGTGGTAACCTGACCCGCTGATCACCTCAACGGGTGGTGGGCACACTGTGAAGGGCTTTAGAGACACACACCAACGTCAGTGGACGACGAGAACAGTAAGGATATTGTCCATAAACCCCTTCGCACAACGTCACTTCGGCCAAGAATCTCTCTGCCTCAGTTTTCACGTCTATAAGATGAAGTTACTTCCTGTTCTTTAAAGTTTTTAAGAAGATTAAATGAAATCATAGCTACGGCTAAATCTTGGGGACATGCGATAGTTAGTGTCTCTAAGCTTAAAGACAAATTACAACAAAAATAAACCTACAGTAGTCCTGCAGTCCGTCCCATCCATTACACCATCCGTTCCTCAGGCCCCCTAACTCAGTCTTCTCCAAACAAGTGTGAGCAAACACTCACCTTTCTCTCCTGACTCCTCCCTCCCACCTACATTCACTCATCTCTCGGACAGCTCCACGCTGGTGTCACCGCTCACACCTCCACTGAGACTGTCCGTTTATGAGAAACAATGGGTATGACGTAAGCAGCAGTGGTCGTTGTTCACTGCGTTCTGCTGGAAACTCCCGGCAGTCACTTTCCAACGGGCTGCCATGTTGTCTTCTTTGTAAATTCCTCGTTTTCTACTTGACCTCTAAATACTGTGCTGGCCCTTGGCCATTTCATTTTCTCTTTCATACTCCTGCCCATCTTCCTGGGCTGCAACAGCATCTTTACTCTGACAACTGCTGTGGACCCAAGTCGTCTCATCTTCCCAATTCTTATGCTGAAACTATAACCCATAATGTGACTGCTTCTGTGTGGAAGTAATGCCTTTAGGAAGCAATTTAGGTTAAGTGAGATCATAAGTATGCAGTGCTAACCCAATACAGTTGGCTGGTGGCCTTATAAGATGAAGAGACACCAGTGCTCTCTGTCTACCATGAAACGACAAAGCATGAACCCAGCCACCTACAACCCAAGGGAGGTCTCCCCTAGACGTCAACCATGCTGGCGATTTGATCCTTGATTCCAAAATAGTTTCAAGAACTGTGAAACAGCCGGGCGTGTTGGCACTCGCCTATAATCCCAGTATTCAGGAGGCTGAGGCAGGAGGATCCTCATGAGTTTATGCCTAGCCTGCAAGACTTTCTCAAACAAAACAAAACAAAAAAAACCCCCAAAAACCATGAGACAATAAATTTCCGTTTTGAAAGCCACTCAATTTATGGTATTTTCATATGAACGACGGAGCTGACCTAGACAAACCCTTCTGTTTACGTATGTAGTGCAAACCTTTCTGAGCTCCACACTTGCATATCCAACTGCACATCTGACATGCTCATTTGACTCTCTCGTTACACTAAACGTCCATGGTGGGACTCGGTTTCTCTCAAACTCGTCTCTAGCCCTCAATTTTCCATCTCAGTAACTGGCACCTCCATTCATTCAGCTGTCCCGGCCCAAGAAGTCAGAATCATCTTGGATCGCTTTCTCCCTTTCTCTCGCTGTCTCTTCTCCCCAGTCCAAGCTACTACTGAGTGCTATTTGCTCACTTCCAAGGATGCTTCGAACCCAGCGTCCACTTTCACTTCTGCTGTCCTGAGCTGGACCACGCACACGATCAGGCCCCGACTCCCTCAGCCCGTGAAAGGCCTTCCTCGTTTCACTTCCACAGAGTTAGCTACACTGGCACAGTGGTCTTTTGAGGTTGCACAGTAAGACTGTCCACCCTGATAGCTTCTCAGACCTATTTTCGTTTTGTCCACAGTATTTTAATTTTTCTGGTTGCTGCAATTGTCTCTTTATGCTAAGTTCCAAAAAGGCAGGTGTCCCTTTTTTTCTGTTGTTTTTCTTGGTAGTGACGCAGTGCGGATTGAACCCGGGGCCTGCCTCGTTCTCCCAGAGGGCTGCAGGGATGTGCCACTACCAGTGTGCCCAGCAAGGTGTCAGTGTTACACCTCTCTCTGTGGAGTGTACGAAGTCTGACTAATCACTGGGACTTCATTTGCGTTTTAATTGAAGCACTGGTCCTTGGAGCACAAGGAGGGAGAGAGGAGACTAAGGCAGATCCGGTACATAGTGGTAGATGGTGGTAAGTCTCATGAAGAAAAATAAAGCAGAGAAAGGAGTACGAAAAGCTGAGAAGAGGAAGCTCGCACTATTAAGAGTTAGGGAGGTGACATTCTGGTAAAGATCTGAAGGACAGAAATGAGTACTATCTGCAGGAAGGCCATTCCACGAAGGGGAAGTGAAAAGGCTCTAAGGAAGGAACAAGCCGGTGCTGCTGAAGCCCAGGACTTGGAGAGAGACAGTCCAAGGGAAGGTGGTGCCAGATCACACCGGGCCTTGATAATTGTAGTTAAAAATAATGGCTTTTACTACGGAACTAGGAGACTAAAAACAAGGGCACCCACAATGTGATTAACGTGTTATCTTGACACTTGGTAGCTAAAGTCAACATAAATATTGCTAGAGACCTTCTTCGTTAAAAGAAACATGCTGCTGCAGAATATTACACAGCCTTTAAAAATAACTTTATTGGCTATGCTAGTATAAGAAAGTAAAACAATAATTTAACAAACAACCGGAATATAAATATATAAATATATATATGTGTGTGTGTGTATATATATATATATATATATATATATATATATATATTACACTGTTTCACTATTTAAAAATTAGTGAAAAATTTCACTAATTAAACATTTAGGCCTTTTCTACAAAACAGGGCCTAAAAGAACCACAGTCCTGTCAGCTTGTAAAATAAATGTTTCTCAGTGGCTTTCACAAGCTCAGAGTTTAAAGTTCATTACACAGTTTTATAAACTATATACCTTAGGTAAGTATTTACTTTGGCCTCTTCTGGCTTATATTACTTTACAACATGAAAACGACATAAAAAATATACAAGGGCCTTTTTGCAAAGCCCTTTTGCTTTGGTTAAGTAAAACTAATTTCAAAAGTATAAACAACAAAATCAAAGCAGAATCCCTTAATTTGGCAAGCTAGTTAAAAGCTAACAGAACTCAATACGTGGCTTTCAAGGTAGTTCATCTGATCCAGCCAAGTCCGAGATGTGAACATCGGATCAGACTTCAGGAATAAAATCAGTAACTTTCAGGGGAGCACTCCTAGTCAGCTACATTAAAATACTCGAAGTATTTTGTCCACTTCGTCCCACCTCTCCACCTGTGGCATCACTGAAAGACTGCAGACAAGAAATTATACAGGTTTATGTGCAATGTGTGGGCTTATGTACAGGAGGGCCTTTTCAGATAGCACGTCTGGGTGTCTGGAGCAGAGATGCGGGAGGAGTGTCTCTTCCCCAAGTTTAGACATAAGAGTAGCGACTGTACAGGGACTCTTACCTCCAGCTTCTGTAATTCCCACACGCACAGGGGAACCGCCACGACTATGGACACCAGGTAGATGACCACAGCTAAAGGTCGAATCCACTGTCTCCAGTTCCTCCAAGTACACGTGCAAGGCATGTTTCCTCATAAATCAGCTCCTAGTGCCAAGGAAAAGGGGCTCGGAGAGGACTGTAGTGGGGGGCCCTGTGGTCTGGTTTAGCCAACTCGCAGACTACGGAGAAAGAGCTGGCGGGTGACTTCACCAAGAGATCAAGCCGCCTTCTCGGCCGAAGCTGTGCTTTCTGCGGCTGTAACTGCGGCCGCTCTGGGTGCTACCAGGGAGCAGCGCGGGCAGCATCCTTCCTATCTCAACCCACACCTATCTGATCCTGCGGCTCCGGAGTACCGGGGCGGGGCCGCTACTCTACCTGGGGATCACTCAGAGAGCCTCTTGCACCATGGCCTGGAACACACTGGTGCTGACCGAGACCGGCCTCTAGCGACCCTGAACAGCTCGGTTCTGCACTGCAGCTCCCTGCTCGCTCCCTCTTTTCTTTGGGGATCGAGCTTCCTGCCTCTTACACTTGCAGGCGTCTTTTCGCCTACTCTGCAGATAGATAAGGCTCTGGGATTTAATCACTACCTCGCACGGCACAATCGCTAAGGTGGCAGCCAAGGCCAAAGCTGGACGGAGGGTTCTCTTCCGCTTCCGCCTTTGCTGTTTGGGGCCGGTGATTCGTCCTCAGTTTGAACCTGGGCCCGCCCCATCCGCTTGCTCTTCCCTCTCTGATTGGTCATGTACGAGGGGCGGGACCACTGCCAGACCCCCCCCCCCGGTGTTAGTGGAAGAAAAAAGGTGGAGAGTGGTGGGTGTTGGAGTTGAGGCTGTTTCCCTTCAGATGTGGCCGTGGACGCTGCTTGGAATGGAAAGACGGCCAAGCAGAAATTTCTGCCAGTTTTCAGCAGTGTTAGAATCTAGCATCTTAAGGAGTTATTCCTTAATTTTAGAAGCAATGGCAAATACGGAATTTCCACTTTGGGAACTTGTTTTAAAAGTCACATTCATTTAGGGTTTGACATTCTGACGGGTAGTTTACGCACTCAAAGCTGTTAGGTCTATAGATTTGTAGAGAAAACAAATGCCGAATGGGATCTTAAAGCCTATATAAACTAATAAAGCAAACAAATATCTATTTTCTCAGATACATAAATGTGTCCTATAGTACAATAGTCATTTTCTGGGGACAGACACTCTACTAAGTACTTTACTTGTATTAGTCTAATATTTATTAAGTATGGAAATCTTTTTAACGTGATCATGTTAAAAATGAAGTTCAATGACTTGGGAAAAAAGTTTTTTCGAGTATTCCACATCATTTTGTTCATTGGGTCTTATGATTCAGAATGGCCCATGAGCTAAGAATTATTTTTGCTTTATTTTTTTTTTAAACTGTGGTAAAATATACAGAGCTTGCCAAAAAACGAATATGCGCTTCAGGAAAAGAAAAAAACTTCTTTTAAGTGTATATTGTCCTTATTTAACACCTGCAGACTTTTATCCGAAGGCACGGTAAAGCGTCAAACATCGCATAAAATCCACGACTTTGCAGAGCCTTAGAGAAGAAATTGAGAATGCACGTGCAGCAATCTCAATGGATCTTTGACCAACGTTACCCAAGCACTAGTTTGCAGTACTAATACATGTCTGGAAGCAGATGGCCACCACTGTAGTGTCCTTTGGCCGAAATTTTTCTCTAAAAATTTTTGTCAAAAATTTAAAACCTCTCAGGGTGTTTCTGTGAGCTTCGTTAATCTGTGGCTCTATGGCAGAATAAGGGACCCGAGAATGTTGTGAATTTCTTGCAGCATTCCTGGGTCACTTTTCAGAACCTAGCAGCAGTGACAGCTTCTTGATTTGACTTACTAAGTCCTGTTATTGGCAGATAGCTCTGCCGTAAGTGCTGGAGAAGGGTTATATTTCTAACAAATATAATTAAGCACACCTATTCATTGTAGGAATGAATGCACTGTGCTATCTCCGTACATGCATAGATCATGTGTTGATCGTGTTCATTCTTTTTATGCCTACCCTGTCCTTCCTTCTTCCTTCATTCCCTCCCAGTCCCTTGTAGTGTGTGTGTGTGTGCGGGGGGGATCCCTCTGTGACTGTCTTGGCATCCAGTGAAGAAAGACAGAGATGCTGCAAAAATTATATTTCCTGCTTATAATAGGAAAAGGGGATTCCAAATGGGTAGACGGTAGGTGGTAGAACTTAACTGACAAAGGCAAGTTCAGATACGTTTAGTACAATGTGTCACAAGGAACAGGAGTGTTTTGAAAGGAAATAAATAGGCAGCTTACCGAGGTTCTGTGTTGCACAGTGGAGCCACACTTCTAGGTCTGCAGGGCAGTAACTAATCAGACAACGCTGCTAGGACTCATAGCTTACCATAGTTAAGCAAGTGTGTGGTTAACGCCCCTCTACCCAGTAAAAGCCAGGTACTTGAAGAATCCTGCATGTCGGCCATTTGTGTATATGATGGATTTCCTCCCACACCTTCTATAGATGGACCAGGGGCCTTTTATCCAGGGGACTATATGCTGGGAAAAGAGAAACATGGCACTGTCAATATACCAGTGTTGGGGTTTATGGATAATCAGGTGTTATGTAAAATCTTGATATACTATGTATAGGTACACATTTCCCATGATGAATATTATCACTATGTGTATATCTAAAATGTACCAATAAAATAAAAGTATTTTTTTCAAATAAATAAAAATAAAATCTTGGCCCCCAAATCATCTACTGGTAGGTTGACTGGGACCACAGGCTCATCTTGTTTTCATTATTCAAGTAAAATCAGGAACTATGGAGGAGCAAGTGGCCAGTGTCACGTATTTTTCTTCTGAGGGTCCATTGCTGGCAAGACCAGCAGCCCTCTGTGCTCCACAGGGCTGCCTACCCCTAGCAATGCTATGGAGCACAGAGGGCTGGTGGGCTGGTTTATTTGGCTGACTAAAGCATGCAGACTGGGATATAAGGCTGAGCAGAGTTACGTCAGACAAGGGTTCATGCATGCCGTGGTCATCACGAATACCCAGGAGCAGTACCTTGTACCGTCCACCACAAAGGAGATGCTGCATTAGATGAGCCTTTCTGGATTTCAGTAACAACAAAGGCCACATCTGGGCACGTTGCACCAACATATTTATGAGAAAACTCATATGCCTTCATTTTTAGGTAAATCTTAGAACAATAACAAGCCCTAGAGCGGATCTAGGGTAGGAGGCAGGCTGACATATCACTTGGGTATTATGACCTAACAGATCAAACAGTACTGGTATTTGGAAACTGCCACTCCACAGAGAAAATTCTTTCAGTTTGGGAGGAAGACCATACTGTAGTTATTCTTCATTTAAAAAACTATTCTCAGCTTGCTACAGGGTCCTCATAGAAACCAAACACCGGAGTTTGGAACTCCAAGTGACTAGACAACCTAAACCACCTCTCCCAAACTAACGATGCGATTACTGTCCCATAAAACGGAGTGCACTCCACAGCGTTCCACTGTAAAACAGAACCAGTAATTACAAGACTTGGCTCTACAAGATCCAGAAGGCAGCAATAAACTACACGAGCCAATGGCTCAGGCTCACATCTTAGTTTTGACTTGAGGTCAATTCAGATATCCTCCCACTTGAAACCTGAAGTTCTAGTCACTACAGATTCTTTATATGTAAGATATAGAGAGTTGAGAGAAAACAACTAAAGAACATTCTCTGTATTGAAAATGTGAGGAACTCTGGCTCTCATGATCCTTGAGGAGAAATGAAAGTACAACCCATATGCAAGGTGTCTGTCCACTAGGGTGTGAGAACGGCGTGTGAGATTGTAACTCTTAACCAGCCCTAGCATTGAGTCACAGGGGTGAGGTGCTAATAAGCATCTACTCTCTGCTTCCCTAGAAGACTGTGTTTTGCTGTACTCGTTCCGGAGGGGCCAAATAGTCTGGTCAATATGTTTTGAGGAAAGTCACATCTGTGACTTCCAGGCTCAAATATTTAATTAATGGTAGAAAGTTTCTAGCACTCCCTTTTCTTCAGAAAAGATGCTAACTGGAATAGGTGAACTAATTGCAGAGAAACAGAAACCTAGAGTCAGTGGGTCTCCACTAAAAGAAGTAAAAATGTTAGTTTCCTTAGCATGATATAGAGGGAGGACGCTACAGACTTTGGAAATATGGATACAAGAGTGTATTTTTCATGTGTAGCCTCCTCAGGCGCCTAACCTCTAACTTTATCTCGCTAAGAAGAGGCCCAGAGGAAAACACTGGTAAAAGATGTGCCCCCATAACTGGACATGGTGGGCGTGGATGTGATCCCAGCTACCGGGAAGTGGAGGGAGAACTGGAGTGCTTGCCTAGCATGTGAAGTCCTGGGTTCAATCTCTAGTGCTGGAGAAAAAAAGCTGTCCCTATCCTTAAAGTGCTTCAGTGGCTGCCATCTGTAATTGTAGCTGTTCCTGGGAAACACCATAGTCAATACAGACTGCTTGAGCGATGGGAGGACTCAGACATAAAGGCAGCAGGCGCAATATCAAATTTACGTGACTTTGGGATGGTAGCTAGCTGAGCTGGGAGTCATTAGACTGTTAAGCATCGTCTTGGGTTTTCATACTGTTTGCATGCTACTCCAGTTTGCACGTTGAATGTTCCTCCAAAGGCTCGTGTGTAGAAGGCGTGGTCATTCCCAGGGTGGTGCTGTTGGGAGGGGGCCACTGGGAGGTGCTTAGGTCACTGGGGCAATGTCCGTGAAGGAGACTGTCGGACATTGGCACTGTTTCTTCTTCTCTTTTGCTTTCTAGCTATGAGGTGAGCTGTTTGCTCCGCCTCATGTTCGCCATCATTGCTACTCAGCGCCCTTAGCAGAGGCCTAGAAACAATACATCTGCCTGGTGATGGACTGGAATCTCTAAAACCATGAGGCAAAATAAATCTTTTGTCTTTTACATTATCTTATGTATTTTTTATAGTGACAGAAAGCTGACAAACACACAAGCTAGCAGTTGTAGATAGTGGCATTAGACATGAGACAGAATTTATTTTTTGCATGTAAAATATTTTATTACTATAGGTTTGTGATAGATAATGAATACAGGACTGTTTAACTCCCAGGAAAGCAGGTGATATGATCTGGTTGCATTTGTTGCCTTTACCTTTCAAGTCCCAAGGCATATTGAGGAGAGGCCTTTGTGTATGCTGTATATAGAGGATTTACATCACACCTGAGAAATTAACATCCTCCCCCTTCCATAACGACCTGTAAGCAAGCCTGCTCCACATTTTTCCTGGAGAGAGACGCTGTCTTTATGATCTTTGTCAGAAAATACATGTGCTGTCTTCCTGAGAAGAAGATGCTAACTCTAATAAGCACTGTATCCCCTTTTTTTTTCTGGGGAATTAAATCTAGAGAGTACCAAGCTACATTCCCAGCCCTTCTAAAAATTTTATTTTGAAACAGGGTCTCTCTATGTTGCCTGAGCTGCCCTCAAACTTGCAATCTTCATGCCTCAGCCTCCTGAATAGCTAGAATTAAAGGTGTGCCACTGGCCAAGTGCTGCATAAATATCCTTGAAAAGATAGTGTCGAACAACAGTAGACAGCAAGCATGTAGAAATGCCAAGTTGTTATGGTTTAGATTGTCACAGTGTGTGACCAACGGTGGAACAGAGGATGATTACTTGGAGGAGTTGTCTCGGCTAAGCAGTGTTTCTCGGGGAAAGGGGAAAGGACAGTGGCAAGATACAACGTGCTTCGCTAATTTAAACATTTTGGTGTTTACCCATTTGGTTCTCATATAGCCTGTGTGCTTTTGCCCTGCAGTTTAATTACTTCTCATAGAGCCTGTGCACTTTGGTCCCCACATTTTAACCATTTACTCCTTAGCCAAGTGCCCCACATTAGATGTAAAACATCCCCCAGAAAGAAGCCTCATGTGTTTGGAGGATGACTGCTATACTGGCCAGTGGATTCACCCGTCGATGAGCTCAGTGGGCAAATATGCTCTTAGGAGATGGGGCCTGCCGCACAGCAGGTCCCTGGAGGCATGGCCTGGGATGAACGCGTTCTTGTCTCTGGCTCCTGTCTCTTCTCTCTGTTTTCTGGCTGCCATGCATTGAGCACCTTTTCATCTCCCTTGCTGCTCTGCTACTCTGTTTCTGCTTTAGTCATTCGTGGACTTAGAATAGTAGTTAGCACAGGACAGAGCGTGCCTTCCTATCAAGCATGGGCTAAGGACTACCTTCCCATCATTCTCTAAGGGCTCTGGTTGTGCCCCGGGAATATACTATCATTTCAATAAATATTGCCTGCTGTTCTCTATGTGTGTGACTATGAGGTAGGAGATTAGGGCAGAGCAGGATGGCTGGAAAACAAGATATAACCTTATCTGGAATGGACGTGACCTGTCAATCACGACCAGGGTGTATAGGCAGAGCAGCTTCTTATGGGCCAGATCTGAAAGTGAATAAAAGATGGTGGCTATTAACGTCACTGTTACTGTGATCTTGCTGTTCTGCTGTCTTCCTGTTTCTGTAGCAGTCTGTCCTGCTTGTGGGAGGTATCACTTCTTGCTCTTCTTTTTTCTTCCTTTCTTCTCTTTTCTTCACTCTTTTTATTCTGTTAGTTTGAATAAAAGTTTGAGTTTAACTGTTCGTCAGTTTTCCTGATCAATTCTTTGGGTGAAACAGAAAGAGCCTAGAATTACTGGATAACATACAATCCCGCAACAATTGGTCTAACTCTTTGTTCATGACACAAGAACCTGGTCCCATGGGGCCCATCGGCACCCTGCTGATGGGGCCCATCAGCATCATGGTTAGAACCAGACTAAGACTGTGAAACAAAATAAACCTCTCCTCCTTTAAATTGTGGGTGCTGAGTATTTTGTACCAGTGATGAGAAAGTAACTGAGAATTGTGTCTTAATAGGAATTAAACTAGGTAACTCTGGAAGGCTGAGACAAGAGGATTACAAGTTCAAGCCCAGTCTTGGTAACTTCAGAACTACCTCAAAAAAAGTTTAAAAATTTTTTATTTTATTTTATTTTTAAAGCACTGATGATGTAGCTCTGTGCAAAGGCCTTGGGTTAAATGTTCAGTGCTGCTAGATAGCTAGATTAATTTCCTTTCTATTACCAAAATGTTCTATATTGGGTGGGTAAAGACCTAGCTCAGCCAAGCTGCTTTTCTTTCCCCAACATAGCTCATAAATCCAAATCCATTTTAAGGTCACATACCCTTGAAGAAGAGCTCAGAGATAGTGTCAACTGTATGGTCCCCTTGGGCTTATCAAGGAGAATATGCACAGAGTAAAAACAGTCACATTTTTTTGTTATTATCAAACACTTATTTTGAACGAAAGCCAATTGCCAACTAATTCTAAACAGTGATTACTGACTATATGTTTGAAAGTTTCACTGGAAAACACATAACAGTTGAGCTATTTCAGGAGACTTTAATAGAAGGACTGCTTGTCACAGGGTGTGCAAGGAGTATGGATATCTTTTTGGCAAAGAGGAGGCAGTCACTGTTTGAATGTGGGAAAAGACGTGCTATGTGCATGGGTCATCAGAGAAAGCTGTGTGCTTCTGTGGAGGCTGCGCCCCAAATGGAGAGCTCAACAATTAACTGATCTCACTCTCCTCCCTTCTTCTGATCACCCGTTCATAGCCCTTGTGGGCCAAACTCAGTGGAAACCAGAGGACAAGTGAGCTTGTTGATGTAGAGAAAATGGGCAGCCTTCCGGGGTGTAGAGCCTGACAGATGGGGAGAGGATGGATTTGCTGAGACAAATGGAGGAAATTCAATGCAATATAATAGTGAAACCCAAATTATTCAAAATAATACTTTGATTTAAAATATTCTAATTCCCCAGGCTTCCATTATTGGATGTTTCTTTTGTTGTTAATATGAGGAGAAACAAGCTAGACATCAGGTGTTTGGGACATAGATCTGCCTACATTTTATATTACACAGAGTTGTTCATTTTTTATTCTGCCCCTATAGAAAAATTAAAGATTTACATATTACTTGGTAGTATCCTTCTACCACATCACCATCACTTCTGTTTTATGTACAAAGAATGTGATCCATTATGCTTTTTGGATAGACCTTCATTTATGTGTAGTCGTTGAACTGGTCTGCTGCAGATTTGACCCAATTATTTTAGCTATAGTCACGTTTGATTCTTATCACTAGAGCTTGACTCAACTGTGTGGCTACTGAACTGATTATAAAAGGGCTTGTAAATGATAAGCTTAGCTGTGCAGAGCCTGGTCATCCCGCACAGAAACATTCTTTCCATGAGTCAGCTTAAAAAAAAAATTAGCAGAAGAGAAGATGCTGAGCCATTCAGATTCATTCCATTTGAATTTTCAGGTACTCTGTCACCAGAATTTTTTAAGAAATGTCATACAATAGGACAAATATCCTGAAGTAAGTGCCCTGTGCCTTTGGAAAGAGCAAATGCATCACAATATCAGCATCTTAAGTTCACAGCCAGACAGAGCTGACCACATTGGCCAGCTAGGAGGAGCCCAGAACTGTGCCATGTTTATGTTTTTTTTGGGAAGAAGCGAAGCTAGGCAAAGTGAGAGCGAATTTTCCTTCTTGCTCTGTTCACACTTTGCAAGTTGCCCCCGTGTAAAACGCCAGCTGGTCCGGGAGATGAAGGTGTACTTCCAGGAGTACGAGTACTACTGCCTGAGGATGCTGCAAGAGCTCACACTTCACTCGATGAATTTATCAGAACATACGCAATAGTAACATGTAAAATTAAAACAAACAGCTATTTAATACTTTTAAAAGTTTTAATTTTCTTAGCAGTAAACCTGGTGACATTTTTGCCATTTTTGTCTTGTGGCTTTGAATATTCCCTAAGGCACTGCCGCTATTTATGCACTAAATTTGAAGTCTTTGAAGCTTGTAGGTGTCTCAAATGTCTTTCAGCCATCCAGCAAATATCTACTGAGCATGTGCTATTGATTGGCACTGTACAAAGCACTGGAGTTACTATGGGGAGTTGGATATCCGCATTCCTGCCTCTTACCTTTGCCTGAGCCAGCTCCTTGTCTAGAAGGCCCAATTTTCTTTTACACACTTACTCAAACTCTAACTGTAAATCGATCTGCTCATCTCACCTTACTCAGAGCTCCTACCTTTCCGAGAAGACTTAAACTATTTATTTCCTGGGTGAGCACAGAGGCCCTGCCATGGGCAGCCTAGCAGCAAGTGGCTGAGCAGGGAGGCACACAAGTTTCAATGCTCCTACCTCAAACCAGGGCTGATGGCAAATTAAAATCTGCGGGAAGAAGTTTTTTTTCTTTACTGGTTTGGTTGAACTCCAATCAGCTGAGTGATCCCTCCTTTTTCACACATCTTTAATATGCAAAGTGGCAGGGGCTTCCTGTCCCCGTAGCACAGTGATAGTGTACACTATTGGGTCTTTTTGGAATCTTCAGTGGTGACAATGCCCAGCACTTGTGCACGCCCCGTGTTCGCCTTGCACTCTTTCACTAGGCCTATAGTATGTGATACAAAGTCCTCACTGTTACTGGACAAAGACTACTGTATTTTGGCATGTGTTCTTACCAAGATGGCATTTAATTGTTTTGTGAGTCCATTAATAGACAGTGGCCAGGTTTCTTTTACTTCATTTAGGGATTTAGCACAACATTCCACAGATAAGGAGACTCAGGAAGTGACTGGTAGTTGCAAGAGTGAACAGTATGCTACACATTTTAATTATGCTGTTCTGTTGGGAGAATGTACCTCATGATTTTCTCATATCTCTTATCCAGGGAGCACATTTAATCTTAACACTGCCCGTTTATTCTTGTATGCATTAAATATGATGCCCAAGTCAATATTGGGTAAATAACAGAATGAATGAGTGATTAGAGGAGTAATTATTAGGTAAAATCCTGACTTTCCTCTTCTGCCTGCTCCATGATATATTGTCTATATTCGGCCTCAGTGATTGCTTTATTCTTTTTGTTCATTTCACAGTTAGAACAGCCTACTATGGATGGGTGATGGTGTTCTATGTATTCTGTCCACTTACTGTGGTTTTAAAAAGCTGGAATTGTGTCTTACACACCTACTTCTATCCCTCATGTCTGGCACATGCCTGAGACTAGCATGTTCAGTATGGATTAGTTGTGATTGATAATGAAATTCTGAGAGGAAAATAAACAGTGAACTTCTAGGCTATTGTTTTGTTTTGCCTTGATTTTTTTTTTTCTGGTAGAATATCCTTGAGTCTGAAGTAGTGCCAATAACGATGTATATTATTACATCAACTATGGGTTTTTGCTTTATGGTAAACTAAATATGCTTGAGAGTGACTTATATATGTTTTCCTGACTGCAAAAATTAATCTAAGGTCACACGTCATGTTTACTGAAGCAGATGATCAAGAACAAAGAGACAATGTGAAATAAGCAAAAGATAATTGTTCCAGGAGTAAGTGTTTTCCAGAGGTGTGAATTGGTAGTCATTTTGTCTCTTCTACCTGTGACATACTCAGGAGATACTATACAGTATGGCATAAAGAGTTCTGTTAAAATGCAACTTTGACATATCAAATCTTCAAACATCTCTCATTTCTTTTTGATGGGAACGTTCAAAATCCCACTAGCTATTTTGAAATATTCAATTAATTGTTGTCAATCATATTATTTTACTGTGCTATAGAAAAGAAGAAATAATAGGTATGCCAAGTGCCCTGATGTGATCATTTGTCTCCTATAAGTGCCAATTAAAAATAAAAGTATACTTACAAAAAAGAAATGTGATACTAGGGAAAGCTTAGCACACAAAAGCCATCAAACAGAGCTATTGGAGTTCTTTGCAACAGTGGAAATCACTGGTATAATATACAGAACACCTCAGAGCCAAGCCAGTGTTACAATTTGCTAGCTCGAGGACTTTGGGAAAAGCAAATGTCTGTGGGCCTTACTTTCCTGATGTGTAAAGTAGGAGTAGTAACAGTAACAACCTCACGGGACTGAGGCAAGCATTCCTGTGTGAATACATGCAAATCTCTTAGCCCAGAGTCTGTTCTATTGTAAGAACCCAACATTCGCTGTTCCCTGTCAGGCGCACACTTACGGGCGGCGTCACTCAGTGCTCTCTCGTGTCTTCTGAAAACTGCTACTTCTGCCTTCTCCTCTTGGTGCAGGAGCAGCCAAGTTACCATGCAACCTGACCCTCCGTCTGCTGAGTCCCTTCTCAGAATTTCCTGGGCTGGGCACCAAGGGTCAGAGCTGAAGATCTCTTCAGTCAATTGCCCTGAGGAAGCTGCACGAAGTGAAGCTTGGGAGTTGTCAGCAGTGATGGTTCTGCAATGGGCTACAGGGGGGCCAGCGAAGGGGCCTCCTGTAGAGAGCAGCGAGAGAGACTTGGCCCCCAGAGAGCCTCGGTAGTGTCTGTACTCCTGTCTCTCGCTATTCCTGACTATTCTCTCTCTTGTCTTTAGTTTTGTGAGCAACCTCAGTATCCTTACAATAGATTTCTCTTTCTCTTAGCTGGTGTCCTGGATTATGTTCCAACAGCTTGGTTGAATTGGGAATTGTGTTCTGTGCATGGTTTTGTAGTAGAGTTGGCCACAGGGGAACTTGTATGGGATTTGGTTTAACGGTAACCCACAACTTTCGGACCAGCTTTGTATGGGATTTGGAAGGTGGAACAGCAGCACAATTCTCAAAAGGTCACCACTGCAGAGGGTGGTGGCATGTGCCTATAATTTCCACACTGAGGGAGGCCAAGGCAGGAAGATCACAAACTTGGGCTCAACCTGGGCCATTTGGTGACTTAGTGAGAACTTTTTTTTTTTTGTCTTTTTGAGACAGGTTCTATATAGCTTAGGGTGGCCTTAAGCTCATTTTGTAGCCCAGGCTGGTCACAAGGATCCTCCTCCCACAGCCTCCCCGAGTGCTGGGATTACAGGTGTGCACCACCATGCCCAGCCTGAGACCCTGTTTTAAAAAAAAAGGCTGGGGATATAGACCAGTGGTAGAGTACATGCCCCTAAGTTTTATTTCCCCTAGTACTGCAAAAAATCAAATAAATAAATGAAATATATAAGAAAATAAAGACCACTGTGTCGGAACAACAGACACAGAAGTGCTACCATGTCCAGTTCAGCCACTTGACTGCCAGCTCTGTTCACTGTAAAGCAGACTCCACTTCCTCCTCCCATCTAACCAGATCCACAGAGCTGGGAGCTACACAGAGGCAGCTTCTTCCCATAGGTCTCAAAGCTCCTCTCACAACCCCAGAAGTGACTGGACGTGGTTGGATGGTGTCTCAGACTTCCCTGCAGGCTGCAGTTGACTACTCAGGCTGGCACTTAGAAAGGATTAGTTTGCAACCCCTGTCAAAATCCTCTGATCTTCGCTTCCCCAGTTGCTCCCACATTCATGCAAAGTCTAATTCTTAGAATAAATTTCCACTCCTGTAATATTCCAGGGGCTCTGCTTCTCTGGTCAAGTGAATCCTGACAGCTACTGCTAGTTTGTCAGTAGTTTGTGCTTCTTTCACATGCTGAAACAATACAAATATTTTCCATTTTATATTCCTTAAATAAAAGGAGCCAAAGAAAAAGGAAACAGCAAGACCACTGAGAGAGGCACTTTTCTTGGCAAAGAAGGCTCCGCTAAATTTAGGGGCTCTGGGTCTCTACCTCCGTTGCAAACTGCCCATTCCATTTTTCTAGGAGCCTGGTAGTTGTGGCGTGTAAAGATAGCCCTTCCAAGCAGCAAGAAGTTGTTTCATCTGGCTTGTATCATTTTTTATTGCTGTGTAACAAATTAACAGAAATGAAGTGGTTTAAGACAACCCAGACTGAGTATCTCCCAGTCTCTGAAGATCAGGTAGGTGTCTGAGCATGGCCTGGTTGGATTCTCCTGTATGATCTTCACTGGGTGGCAGCCAAGGTATCGGCCAGGGCTGTGGGTATTATTTAGGTGCAGCTATTTGTTTCTTCTTTTTGGAAGCTTTTTTTGCAGATTGTTATTTCTTAGTGGTGTTGTACAGGAGAAGCTAGAGCAGTGCTTTTTAACAGTTCTTTAAGGTAAATATGAGTAACCCAGCCATGGGGCAGAGGGAGGGGAAGAGTCACATACTTACAGAGTGGCTCAGAGAGAAAGAACTTCAATGAAGTGATTTTTGATGTTGTGTAGGCAAGGGATATTTTAATAAAAATCTAGTAAAATTTCCTATAGAAAAAATTCTTTTCATAGCAAGTGACCAAAATCTAATTTATTTCCTAAAGAAGAAAGGAAATTTTGATGATGAAGTACTGTAGTTGAAAAGTTGAAAAGTTCAGCTAACTTCCGAAGTGGCTGTGTCCAGGGTGCAGATCATTTTGCTAAGATTCTTTCTCTCATTTTAGCCACGTCCCTTTCTACTCCTAATCCTGGTCTTTGATGTTTAACTTTTGATTCCTGACTCCTACTATGGAGCCTAATTATAGCACAGTTAAAATGCTTCCTATTAATTTTCAAGAACAATTGCATAGATGGTGGCTGGCTTGGCCCCAGCCACATTCTTCTTCCTGAGCAAGTGGCAGGGGGTGGTCTTACAGGCCAAGCCTGGGCTGTGTGCCCTTTTCTACAATTGGAATAGGAGCTGGGGGAGCATGGAGTGGGTGGGGTGGGTTGGGTTCAATTCCACCTGTACTGTGTAGAATGAGACTTTTACTAGAAAGATGAATGCTCCTTCCAGATGAAAGAGGAGGGGATGCTGGGCAGGCAGAGAAAACAAATGCTCACCACACTTAGCTGTTGTGTTAGGTGCTAGAAGGCCATAGTATGGGGCGAGGACAGGAGGGAAGGGATAATGCCACATCCACACATTTTAATTACTTTCTTTTCCCCTAACAAGTGGGAACATACTACCATTCTAGATCATTCAGAAATTTTACCGTATACTGAGTTATTTTCCTCATTTTTTTATACCCAACTTTTCATTTTCTTCTTCATGGTGATAGTTTCTCCATTACTCTAGGAATCCTCAGTTGCTAGGATTTGACAGCTTTTTTGTAATGACCTCATCTTCCTGTTGCTTGTTCTTGGTTAAATCTTTATTACCATAGCTGTTAGTAGTCTGTCTGGAGTCTATTAACCAATTTCTCTGCTTTAAACCACCACCAGATGAATCCGATAAAATGTTGTTTTTATCATGCTGATTTTGCTCCACCTAATATTGAGATGGTGGACTTCCTATTTCTCATCTGGCGTTCTCAGTCTACGATAATATGGCCTACTGTAGAGACGTGGTCCTTAGGCCATCCATCTTCTTACAGTCACAGTAAGCATGTCCAGCTCTGCTTCTGCACTGTGCTTGTCTTAGTTTCTTTCTTTCATTGCTGAGATGAAATGCCTGATGCCCAAAATTAAGGAAGGAAAGGCTTATTTACCTCACAGTTTGTAGAGGTTTCCATCCATGATCGGTTGGCTCCTAAGAAGTGTGGTGTGGCAGAGGGACAACAGTTTATGGCTGCAGGAGACACAAAAAGCAGCACAATAAAAAAGGGCAAACTTCTCTCCCTCTCTTATACTGTAAGCCAGCTACCCACCATAGGACAGGGACAGCACACATAACCCCAATCCCAGCAATAGGTAATGAATCAATTGCAATAGATTCAGCCACCTCCAAAAAGTCTGCCCCTCATAACCGCATGAGGCTTTGGGGGGCATCCAGACACAAGCCACAACATTGTTCATCCCTGCTTCTCACCCAGAGCTCTCTGCTCTGCCTTCACAGTTCAGTCTAACTCATCCCCTATGGCTAGGCTTCCATGGAAAGACTTCCCTAATACTGCAAGTTTTATGTTTTACCTTTATCTCTCTTCTGACTCTGTGTTGGTCAGCTGAACAGATTCAAAAGAGAAAACTATTCACTTTAAAACTATTTAAATCTTGTTTTGCAGATTTTAAAAATTTGGATTGAACCCAGGGCCTTATGCCCACTAGGCAAGTGCAAGGACTTCACCCCTGTGCTCCATCCCCAGTTCTAGTTTTGTAGATCTTGACTGACTTTATTTATGATTTCAGAATTAGGCAATAGCTTGGATCAGAAATGGTTCAGCGTGCCCTGGCCCACCACATGAGCATTACATTAGCAGCCCAAAGAAGTAGTATGTGGAAATGGAGGTGAGGTCCAGAGACAGTTCAGTTGTTGATAGCTTATTTGTCTTATTTGAAAATAATACACAAAATTGGCCACTTATGATTGGTTGAGACTTAACTGTTTCTTGGAGAGTAAGGTACAGTCTGTTTACACACCAGGTGAAGTCACAATTAACTCTGTTTGGAGAAGAATCCTTTGGTGCCAAACTTAAAATATGTACAGAGGCAGCTTTCGCTCAGACTGTTAAATTTAATAATCCTATTTCTAAAAATCCCAGAATGAGGTTTGCACTAGTACCTGCTCAATAGTTATTTGATAAGTCAAACAGAGGTGTTGTGATAACAAATAATGATATTATGTGTTGACTGAGATCATCAGATTCAGGAAAGGTTGGCTTAACACCTTTCTAGATCCTAGATTCATGATTATTTTTAGAGCCTTGCCTTGAATCAGACCATTTATATTAAAGTAAATATCTCACATATTAATCAAGAGAATATACACATATATACACACATTGCTGTACACAGCGACAGAATTTAGGAATTTTCAAATAATTTAACTTATGAAAATGATTTAACTGGGGCTAACTCAGTTAAAGATTAGTTTTGATTTTTTAAATTCAGCCTGAGAAATTGAATGAAACAAGTCTGATTTCATTAACTAGAAACTGAAATTTACCATTAAAAATTATGACTATAAGCCGTGGATCACATTAGTATTAATACTGTGTCTCTCACCAATAGAAATTACAAATGTTTTCATGTTAAACTGCAGAGGCTAACAGACATTTCAAAATATCATTTGTATCCACTGATACTTTGAAAATACAGTAATCAAACTTGTGCCAGATTTCATTATTTAATGCATTAATAAAGAAACACATATATTACAAATTAGTTTTTAATTTTTTGGAAAATTTTTACTTAAGAACACTTTGTTTCTTTTATAGTTTATTTTAAAAAGACTTTGGAAAAAAATTATGTAAGTTTCACTAGGCTTCTAAAAGAATATATAGCCCCAAATGTTAAAATTCCCTGCTAGTGCCTCTTGGATAAAAGACCCTGGGGTAATCCCAGCACTTTGGAGGCTGAGGCAGGAGGATTGTTGCGAGTTCAAAGCCAACCTGGGCTACAAAGTGAGTTTGAAGCCAGCCTGAACTGTGTAGTGAGATCCTCTCAAAAACCAAACCAAACCAAACCAAACCAAACCAAACCAAAACAAAACAAAACACCAAAAAAAAGACAAAGCAAGAAAGAGCCTGGAGCAAGGCTCGGATGACTTCAGCCTGGCATTTCTTTGCTCTTTTCCGGAAAATAGTGGAGCCTGAGGTTCAGAAGGGCGCAGCAGTGAGAGACCATTCAAAACATTCCTAAACCTTACTAGAAAAATTGCTGATGTAGCTAAAAGATTCTGGATCTAGTTCAGGCTTACTTTTAATGTCTTTGCAATAAACTCATTTGTGGTTTGTATATGCAGCACTGCCCTCCCAAAGGTTGATGGCGAGGGCTCCCAACCCAAGGCGGCAGTCTTCCGACGTGGGGCCTGCAGAGGTTCCGACCCCGCAATAGAGTAATCCGTGGATGACTTCACAGCGGAATGGGCTGATTGACAGACGGGGTCCGCTTGGAAGAAGTAGATTACTAGAGAGACGTTTTTGAGGTTCTATCTTCTCTGGCCCTTTCCTGGTCTTCCTTCTTTCTGGTCTGTGCACTGCCATGCCCTCAGACATGATATTTCTTCCTTGGAGCCAGCCACGCACGGACTGAAACTTCTAAAACCCTGAACCAGAAGGAACTTTTTTCCCTCTAAGCGTGCCTCAGATGTTTTGTCCCAGCAATGGAGAAGTTGATGAACCTGTATGTTTGTTCATAAAATGAGCAAATATTTATTGAGAACTCATCAGTACTACAGCCTGAGTATGGGTTTTGGAGTGGGAAGTCCTGTGGCCTAGATCATCTACTGCTACCAGCTGAGTGACTTTGAATACGTTCTTTCATATCCTAAAGGTTCAGTTCTCCAATCTGTTAAGTGGCAATATAAGGCTGATTAAAAAATACCATGCGTGTATAAATAAAACAATTTATTACAGTAAAAGATACAGGGCTGTTAATCCTTTGCAAAATACTCCTGGCTTTGAATACACTTCTGTCATTCTTGTTGCTTTCTGCAGCAGTTCTGGAAGCCCTCTTCTGTGTCTTTTTGAGGTGTGACTAAAAAATATGGTGAGTAACGCTGCTGAGTGCTGTCCAGTGGAAAGGCAGATTCATAAAAAGGTTACGGTATGTCTTCATCTACTTTATTCACTGGATCTGGCTGGCTCTTCTCCTAAGTACTCTTGTTTTTGGTAGTGGGAGTCAAACTCAAGACCTTGCGCTTCCAGGGTAGGTGCTGCACCTGGGCAAGTCTTTTTTTTTTTTGTACCAAGAATCGAACTCCGGACCTCAGCCTTGCCAGGCAGGTACTTGCACTACGGACCTATATCCCCAGCCCAAAGGAATATACAGAGCACAGCAGGAGTGATGAACTGAGTCTTTTTTTTTCTTCCTCTGAGTAACTGTCCATGAAAGGTAAACATTTTGAATAGATTCGAGATATTGAGGCAGCCATGAAAACACAACGAAAGACGCTCCCGAAAAAGGGCTTCCAGAGCTCTGTGGGAGGCGGCAAGAACGATGGGTTAAGAACGTTTGAAGCAAAGGAGACTACCGTGCGGAGGACGAACGCAGTGGTCTTTCACTGTAATAGGGAGAATGGGAAGCATAAGCATTCCTGAACATTTCTTGGTCCCGATGCACACTTACCTTCACTGGACAGGGTAATCGAGGGGATTAGGAAAGATGTGAAGTCTTCCTGCTACCGGACCCAGTCTAGGCGCTCACGACAGGCCAACTAAGCTGACAGATGACGCGGCCAGGCAAAGAAGACAGCTTTATTTAAAACACTGGCTGATCAATACAGCGGCAAACTGTTGTTCAAAGTCCATCATGGTTTTGGGGGCCAGCGTGGTGTTTTAAAAGGGGAAGTTTAAGGACGTGGGAACAAAGGGATGCAAATAAAATTGAGAAGTTAGCTTTGAGCTGCAGGCCACAAGCTTCCTGCGGGCTGGCTGTCTCGGAGTGATGCGATGCAGATCACTAGAGGTTTCTGTCACCTAGGTTCTTGTTAGTATAGAAGTCCGCCTTATCTATACATTCACAGACCACACGCTCCCTGCTGCCTCCATGCAAGAATGCAGGTTGGGCTATGTTTGTGTCTGCTCTGTGTTCTGTGGCATTACTGGTGAGCTGTTAAGTTTAGCAAGACTCTCTTCCAGGGATAAGAACCTTTTCAAATATGGAGTTAATGCTGCTGTACTAGAAGAGTACAGCAGTTGAAAGAAGAAGCTTGCAAAACTGCCTCTTTTTAGTGAAAAATTATAAAATATATTTTCAGAATTCAAAAGTCCAGCATTACTTTCCCCTCAGACTCCAAGATCCAGGAGGAAGTTAGAGCTCTGATCAGATCTCTGTCAGACTTACCATAAAAGCTTCACCAAGCCTTGCTCCTGGCGTCTTCAGATGCCCACTGAAGTAAATTCTCAGGAAAGTTCAGTCCCTCTCAACCAATTTGCTCAGAAATATTAATAAAGGAACTTAGGAACTTCAGTCTCAAGCCTGATACTCTGTCAGGAGACTCACCCCAAAAATAGAAGAGCAAAGCTCCCCAGGAGGCAGAGGAGAGAGCACATTGTTGTCTGTGCAGAAAGAAAGGATGGCGAACCTGAGATACATCTTTTTTTTTTTTTTTTCTGAGATACATCTTAATCAACATCTTTTCTCAGCCTGAAAGGGAACTAAGAGAGAACAGACTTCAGGGAGTTCAAAACGGAGCATGAAGTGAACCCTTCCGTCATGACTGCAGTTCATGTGTGCATGACAGATGAGATTCTTCTGAGACCACTAGTGTGGACAGTAACTATGAGAGAGTGGAGTTAGGCGTAAACCCTGCTCTTACACGGTTCTTCCTTGGTGGCCATTGTATGCAGTGGTGGAGAAAGCTAGTGTACGCTGGGGTAGACCGTGCTGACCATTTTGATGACTGTGATATGAGATCTGTGATCACTTTCTTCCTTTCTCTTTCTCCTTACCTGGACACCAGTAATTTATAAGAAATCTGCGGAATTTGATTGTATTGAAATGGCTTCAGTATACTTTAGTTTTACTTTTGATTTGACCCAAAGAGGCACCCATAGTTGTCAAGTATTCTCATATGCTTTAGAAGCCTGATACCAGTGAGAGGAGACCTAATGCCAAGAGTCGGAGGGAGGGAGGGAGGAACGAGAGAAAACAAATACAATTAAGATTTGTCATGTATGTGGCCAACTCGCTACGATAAATATCATCATTATGTACTACAAACATGTAGCGTACTAATAAAAATATGAATTAAGAAAAATTATGTTGAAAAGATAAAAAATAATTTGAACTAATGGTGGGGAAAGAATGTAAACATTTGTTAGTTTGGGTGCAGCATAGTAATTAGGGCAGATAATCACATTTTCTGTATTTTTTAGATTTAGAAGTGCACTAAAAGGAAAATTTGATGTGCTATTTCAATTTTCAGTAGCAAATTAATGCACAGAAAGGTATTTAGAAATGCATTTCTTTTCTGAGAATGAAAATTATTTAAATTAGTTTAGTTCTTTTTAGGTAGAATTTGAAGGGTAGGGAAAATTCATATAACAAATATATCTTTTTTTTCCCCTTTACGGTACCCAGGACACAAAGGAGAAAAGAATCCTCCCACAGCTGATAGACTACTGGATTTACTCTCTTTCACAATTGATCAAATTTTTTCTTACATGCTTTTAAAACATCATTTAGGGGGTGGTAAATGTCATAAAAGGGGGATTACTGTGAAAATATAGGAGTGTTAAAAATTCTGTAGTTTGATGTAACGATTGACATCAGTAAATATTAAAATATTATTTAAAAATATTATATTGATACATTTGAAAAAATTCTATTTGCGATTTGATGCCAAGAGAGCTGTATCACTATTTCCTGACAGTTTATTTTCAAAAAGTCTAAACGCAAGGCTCTTTCCTGATTTTGGTTTTTAGAGTAAGGCGTGGCAATAACAGCCATGACCACCAGGTTGTGCTGTAGTTCTACAATGGAAATAGTACAGCCCATTTTCAAAGGTTTTAGTTACCATATTATTATTTCTGTTTTTTTTTCAAAGAAAGGTGGAGACAAACGTTGACAAGGAAAATAAAATATTTTAATGAAAATAAATAATTCCAAATTCACCGTGATTTGAGTATTCAGCAATACATTCTGCGAGAATGTTGCTATATTTTTAAGGAAAATTGCCTTAAAACTCTGTTAGTTTAAAGAATTTTCCTGCTGCCGTAGGAAAACATTCAATTAAAAACCTCTGTTGAGAGTTTTGTTTCCCATATTACTCAATGTCTGATAAATAATAGTAGTTTTAGAATCTCAATGATAGAGTATATTTTATGTAAAAATCATTGTGGTATCTTAGATATAAATTAGGCTTTAAGATACAAAAATGTTTCACCTTAAAAACAACTTTTTTGCAAAACCCTCTCTCTCTCTTTTTTTCTTTCTTTCCTTCCTATTTTTCCCAAATGTCAATATTTATGAACTAGGGGTTGTGGGAAATGTTACCTAGAGCAACAAAAGGCCAGAATTTGCCCTCTTCTGTCCCCGGGGAACTGAGAGTGAGTGCCAGAGGGCAGTGCAGGCTGCCAGGACCCAATCCCCTCTTGCTTTGCGCCCTGCAGTATGCCCTTTGAAGTGAGAAAAAATTCTGCACTCAGCGCTGCCTCATCAGCTGTCAGCTCCAGATGAGCAATGTACGAAGTTTCTTTGTATATTCTTTTGGTATAAAAACAAATGCAGACTTAGAGCAAACAAAAAAGTCAGAATCAGTACAAGCAATTTTAAAAGTTGGGAGCTCCCCTGAAAATACTTGTAGATTTAAATTTGTGGATAAGACTATTTTTTGATCATGTAACCTCATGGGACTTGGGACTACGAGATTTTGGCAAAGACAAATACAGAAGGCAGTGAAAATGGACTCACAAAAATAGGGTGATGGTGTGCAATATTAATAAATGATGGGGCTGATGTTAATTTTGAAAATGAATTGTTACCAGTCAAGGTGATGGACAATGTCATTTTTAATGTTTTATTTTTGTTGATTTCTTTTTGTCAGTCATTAGGGTCTAATCAGAAAAATGAAGGTGAAAATGAACATGCTTTACAAGGAGGAACTAGAAGGAGTTGGGAGACGGGCTGGTAAATTTGGGTCACTGATGATTTTTTAAAAAAGATGAAACATTTTTGAAAACAAATAAGACATCAATAGAATTAGCCTCTAAGGTCAAATGAAATATCCTGGTGCTGATTTTCATTTCTTCCTTTTTTCTTTTTTTTTTTACTGGTGTTTTAAGACAGGGTCTGGCTACATAGTCCAGGCTATCCTCAAATTCACTACCTATGTATAGCCCAGGCTGGCCTCAAACCAGCTGAGATCCTCTTGCCTCAGCCTCCAGTGCTAGGATTGATTATAGCTGTGCATCACCATGCTGGACTTCCTCCACTATTTGATTTGAAGGACCTCATTCTCACCTTAATTTAAATCTTTAATCTTTTACCCTTATAGATGATTCTCTTAAGTTCTTTTTTCTTTCTTTTTTGGTCTTTTTTTGAGACGGGGTCTAGCTATGTAGTTCAGGCTGGCCTTGAGCTCACTTTGTAGCCCAGGCTGGTCTCGAACTCAGAAGGATCCTCCTACCTCAGCTTCCCGAGTGCTGGGATTATAGGTGTGTGCCACCAGGCCTAGCTTCTTAGGGTCTTTTATCTAAAAATCATGGTACTTTTGCTTTTTGCTATTTACTTCAACAGTTTTTTTAAAATTTAGTTTACTTCATTTTCAAATGTCCCACCCAAACACTTAAGTGATGTAAGCACTTAACTGGTTTCCAAAGGCTTATTATATAAATCAAGATAAAAATTCATAGAACATTCTACTTTCCCAGACTGGGAAGTTACTGTCTCATTTCATTTTTAGAGACACAAATCAAAGAATTATTGAGATTAATGAAAAGAGCAATTGGGAGAAATAATTGCACTGGATTTTGAAAAAAAATTTTTTTTTCTGTGGGAAGTTAGTTTGATTTTCTAAATGTGTGGGTGTGGCCTTTGATTTTTTTCTCCACCCTTGGTCAGTTAATTCTAAATCTATTTCCTCCACCTGCTGCTGGTGCACGGGTGCTCTGCTACTTAAACACTGGATCTTCAATTTGTTCATCTGTGTATGATCTTAAAAACATTTATGTTGAAGATGTTGGGAGCATTAAATCAGTAATGGTTCAGTGCTTGGCATAAATTAATTCCCAATGTGTGATACTTTCCTTCAGCCTTTCTTCATTAACAGGAACATGTACACACACACACGCACACACACATGCACACACACACACACACACACACACGCACACGCACACGCACAGGTTTTATCTTTCTTAAACACCTTAATGAGGCTGCCATACAACTTGTTTAAATTGGTTTGCAGAGCACCTAACATATTTATGTATTTGTTTATTTTTGGTGTGCTTAGGGAACCTAGGGCGTTCTATATGCTGGGCATTCACTCCACCCTTGAGCTGCATGTCAGGCCCATCATGCTGTTCTTGCAGGACACTCAGTCCTAGATGTGTTTACTGAAATAAGTGTTGAAACAAGCATCTGAAAGCAAAAGTATAAATTCTGGGTGGAGTTGATATTTTAATGTTTTGTTAATATTTGCCTGTATATTTGAGTTTGATGTATGGTTCATTTATCATAATGAGTATTTATATATTCATTAAAATGTGTATGTATTTACATGTATATTTATGTTTAGCAGTTGTACATAGAATGCACATTAATTTCCAGATTGCATATTCATGTGACTTTTTTTATTTTTTTGGTATTTCAGGTTTTATATTTTCATTCACTTTAAAAAACTGGAATTGTTAGATAACTTCTGATACTATACCAAGCTGAAAAATAGCTAGGTCCCCTTAGCTAGCCACCAGGAACAGAAAGAGTGCAGATCAAACAAGGGAAGAATAGCCTGTTTCTCTTTAAAAAAAATTCCTGTATTTAAGTAAGTCTCATCTTTTCAGAGTAGTTGCTTTGAAAATTCAGATATTTCTTTCAACAATACAGCTATTGTTCTACACATTTTAGGGATTTCTTTTGGAATTAACCTCAGGACTAGGAATATTAAAGAAAAAGTGAACCTCATTATAATGGGATAACTTTATTTAGGTTAAAAGTAGGTCTACCCAGTCAGTTATCTACCAGTTATAAGTAGCTTGATTGTTTCTTATCCTGGTGAGAAAAAGATTTTTTTTTTAACTATCAGGAAAGTCAAAGCAAATTCCCTCAGTGTGGGAAGGAAAGCAGTTCCCAATTGGAGTTTCAGAACTGTTTTTGAAAATCCCTGGAATGTCACTACCTGCTTGGATGGGACTTCATTCATTGGTGGGGATAAATTCAAGTCTATTTGGTTCAAAGCCAGTGACTTCACCTTGTAGCCACGTCTTTTGAATGTAAATGTTTATGGAGTGAAATAAGAATCCTTTTAAACTGAAAGACCTCATAAAAAGACAAATGCTATTTAAAAAGGAATCACTGTGAATTTTAAATCAGAATATGCTATGTTCAGTTACAGACTGTTCTGAAAAAAAAAAAAAAAAAGGAAAACAACACAAAAGCCTTTGTGTCCCCATCAGGCCAGCCATGCTCCTTTCATCTGCACATGGATCTGTTTAGGGAGTTACTACAGTACTTGTGTATATCATTAAATCTAAGCGAGTCATCATGGAATAAAATTATACAGACCGCATGGTCCATATTTTGAAATAGAAGCAGGCAAACAATTCAAACTTGAGGATACATTTGGACTTTGATCTTAGCAAACATAAATAGTAACAGGATAGAAATAAAGGTTAAAAGTATTTATAATGTATTTGTGTGTGGTTATTAATAAGAAAAGAGTGGTAGAAAAAAAAAGGAGGAGAGAAGAGGCAAAAAAGGCATTTTGCTTAGGGGCCTTTGTAGACCAGATAAAACTGTGAGAGTGGGCAGCAAATAAAATTGGTGACACAGACTGAAACCCTTCACTGGGCCTCCTAGTTTTCAGGGTTTAAAGCCGCCCTCTGGGGCCCTGGGCTGCAGGGGCCTGGCATTCTCAGACCCTGCAGAGTGGGAGCTGCCAGCCAGCTCCTTTCTTACAAAACTTGAGTGGACTTGGAGTCTCCACTGCATCCATTTGTGTGTGCCGCTTGCCAGACTGTCCACACTGCAGCAAGCAGTATCCGAGCAAACATGGGGCCATTTGAAAACTCAGCAGCCGTGGTTATGCAAACCATGAATGCGGTGTCTTTGACACACTTGGATCAGAAAATTTTAGAAACTGATGTGCAGTCCTTTAAAAAATATTTAAAAAAATAAATCTGTCTTTCTTTTGAAATGAAGCCCATGAATAATTTACTTTGCTGCTGGAGATGTGCTTGCTTTTATTTTATTGAGTGTTAGGTATAAACTGGGCCCCTTGGGGCTGTATACCCTGTGACCACCCTGGTCTCGCCAGGTCATTGTCAGGGAAGGGGTCTTCTTGGTGGAGAAGAATGGTCTCCCCAAAGTGTCCTCCCATCTCTGCCCTGGCCAAGTGCCTACTTGTGGTCAGGTTGTCTGAAATCTCCATGGGAAGAGTTAGTAACACAGATACAATAACAATAGATTAAACAGATGAGTTCCCCAAATCTTGGTAAAACTGAACTAGAAAGTTGATGAGGCTTTCAAGACAGTTTCCAAATTTTTATACCACAACATATATTTCACTTTCTATTTTTTACATTGTTTAGCTAAGGAGGCTAAAATTCTTCCTGGAATATCCAGAATAGGGTAATCTATAGGGACAGAAATTAGATTATTGATTGCCAGGGCCCAAGGAGGGGAAGTGAGGAATGATTACTTACTAGGGGTATTCTTCGGGGGGATGAAAGAATTCTGAAACTAGGTGGAGGTAGTGCGTGCATAGCACCATAAGGATATTTAATCTCTATGAATTGTACACTTCAAAAAGATTAAAATAGTAAATTTTATTCTGTGTGTATGTTGCCACAGTAAATTTTTCCTCCCAAGCAAAGCAAAGGTGAAATACAAATTGGGAAAGTAATTATTATATTCATCAATATCTTAGTAGTAATTTTTAGACCAGTTAAGGGATTTCTTATCAAGATCTTGGTTATTTTACAGAGCCAGAAAATTGTGATGTGTCAGCAAAACTGAGGTTGCACATTTGAGGAAAAGACCAGAAGGCAGGTCAAAGTAGTCTGACTTATTGTGGTGATTAACTTTGTGTGTTAACTTGATGACACTTGCAGGTTGCTCTGATATTTGGATAGATGTTGTTTATGGGAACTGGGAATCCCTGCAGTGAACCTCCAATCTTCTGCGAGGTGTTCCTGCGTGTGGTGAGAGCAAAAGAGCAAGAGACAAATTGTAAGCAGCAGGGATCTGGGATGACCAGATGTTCATGGGGAGCAAAAGGCCATAAAGCAGCCCAAACTTCAACATTTATCAAGGAGGGGATTATTAGATGACTCAGAGTATGGTGGTGATCTTAAGCTAATGAATATCTTGCTCTGAAGCATCTTTAATTTTAATAATTTTAGTCTCTGTGGTGTTAGTAGTCCCAGTCGTCTCAGTCTTAGTCTTAGTCTTAGTCTTAGTCTTAGTCTTAGTCTTAGTCTTAGTCTTAGTCTTAGTAGTTGGGAGAGAATGGCCCACTCCTGATGAGACAATGGGAAATCTCAAAAAGGGGATAACAATAATCCCAAATTCATCCCTTAAGGAAGACTGTATAACAAGCCCTTGTGAATTGGTGGTCCCCAACATTTCCCCCTCTTTGTTTTTGTGGTTATAGCAGTTGAAACAGCATACAGGGTATTATAGCCATCATAGCAACAAACATCCTCAGGAGTTTGTGGGAGGCCCTGTCACATCCCATCAATGTGAGCCTCCTGCATTGTCTTCTTTAGTTGTCTCCTTTTTGTGGGTTTTGTAGGCTGCATAAATCTCAGTATTTCTGATGTCAGGCTTTCTCCAGGGTCATTGTTGAGAATGCGCACACTGGAGTGCTGGATGGGAACAGGCTTCTCCATGGGGCTGGGATGTTCCTCTCTCCATGGTCACATGTTCCAGGAGGGCAGTCATAGTAGTGTTCCATTGTCTCTAACACATAAGCATACTCTCAACTGCATGTTGTTAACTACACTGGGGGATCCCACTTTCTTGCTTGGATGTTTTCTATATGACTTGAGTCCTGGGCAGGCTTGTCAGATTTGTCCTTTTGCCAGTGAAGTGCTGATGGAGGATATTTACTTTCTGCAGCCCGGGTTTAAAAAATATAAGGTAAAGATAGCAAGATCTAATTGTAAATGTGGAGGTAATCATATCTTCCATTTTTGTTTTCATAATTGTGCCTCCAGCCCCAATTGTTTTCTGCACTGAACTTTCCAAGACCCAGCCCTGTTTAACTGCCTAAAATATTTTTAAATAATGTATCTGTCTATAATAATCACCCCTGAAGAAGTATCCTTAACTGTGGTTAGGGGAGAATGGGTATAGGTTTCATCTAGCTGCTTTGAATTGACAAGGGTCAGTGTAGGGGTGATTGCGGTCAGGGATCTTCTCCAGAAAGCTAATATAATGGGCTTCAGATAGATGTAATGTTGTGGTTTAGCAGCTATAAACTCTCTTTACAAGGTTATCTGGTGGATCCTGGTAAAAGGGGTCTAGCACATTTGTCATTGGCTCTATCTGCCTGGTCACTTGGAGTTTGGCAGCCTCTAAACAAGAATAAACAAAATTTCCAAGAAATTAGACCATATATAATCAAAGCATGAGCACTAAAATGGGGGAAAGAGCCAGGTCCAGAAACTGTTCCTTAGGGGCTTGAATACAGCTGTCATCTGCTGACACTTCAACCCCTCTATGAATACAGGTTATCTATAAGTCTGTTATTTTGTTCTAAGTCCCTTTCCAGTTTTAGCTGTAAGAGGATGGAGAATTTTGTAGTTTTGAAGGGCAATCTAAAAGAATTTAAAGATTCTTATTGAGCTTTTGTAGATTTTACTGTAGTTTTTCTTAATGAACCATAACAGTGCTCAACTACCAGTGTAGCTGGAAACTGCCAGAAAGGATTAGTGATTTGAGCCTCTTCCTATACCTAGCTTATTATTATGACATTGTATAAGACTTTTTCATCTAGTGACCCTCCTTAGGCACACTGTTCATTGTGTTTCTATCCTCTAGGGCCCAACAATCTCTTTGGTCAGGAGGTTGGGTGACCCGCCAGAGTTGTAAGGTGACACAGAAAATGTTCCCTCAAGTCCTGGGTCTTCATTGACCTTGGAAGACCAGGGACAAAATATTGACTGTCCTCTTAGCTCAGTTACCTTTCTAGTTTTGGTCTCCAAACCTCAGTTGTCGAACTCTCAGAAGAGAAGATTGGTGGGAGCTGCAAGTTTAGTTATTATAATTTTATCTAGATAGCAAACATTCTGAAAAACAAAGTATAGCCAGAAGACTGTTATTCCTTACCTACTCTTGTCCTAGTTGAATTCCTGTAGAATGTGAACAGACAACAGTTATACTTTATAAAGAAAACTTGTTATCAAAGTCATATATAATATTTTAGTGTGACAAACATGATGAAATTATATTTGCAATACATTTAAATCACCATTTTGGTATAGAATAACCTTTTTAGTTGCTCATCTCCATCCATAACAGGAAACTCTCACCGAATTTGTTGTCCTTTAATGGAATGCTATTGAAGAAATTTGTGAATTGCCTGGACTGTTTAATACCTAACATCTCTAAGTGTAATAACACATATATGAAGAAATAATATGAGAAGTATATGTCAAACCTCTCATGTTGGTTTGACATATACTTCTTATTGCATGTAGCTGGAGTGCAAGAGAAAGGTAGATATCTGAATCTAAAAGATAAAGCTCATCAGTATAAACAATCCAAGTTTTACATTTTAGAAGACCTATACCTCTGGAAGCCATGAATACATTTAATACACTAGGAGATTCACAATGATGAATTGTCATAGTTAAATGGAAATTTTTTTTAAAATTAAGTTTTGTATCAAGAGCATCTTTTAATGAGAAAACCTTATTTTTTAATTTATAGAAAACTTAATGTTTTGACAACGACCAATGTAAACATATTACAAAAATATATTTAACAAGGTTTATTGGGAGTGTCTTTCATAAGGATATAGGAACCTCTGGAACCTTTTTAATGAACAAAGGCTGGAACAAGATTTTCCAGGCAGCTGCTCCTTCATTCACTAAGGGAAGTCCTATCCAACAGTTCCCCTACCCTAAAGGGTCTCTATTTAACTAGCTTACCAATTTTTTAATGACCTATGAGAACCATGTCATAACAGTTAACACATTATTTTGACCAATGAAAGATTCTCAAATGACTGCATACAATGAATGAATATGCGTCACATTCATAAAACCAATTTTGACACCATTTTGATCAGTTGGAAACTTGGGTGGAAGCATGTCATTCATTTTGATGACATTTATCTGTAAAGCTACTTAAATTGCAGACCAATGTTTCAAAGCCAAAAATGCAAAAGCAATTGAGCTCAAATAAAGTAGCTATTTATACATTAGGCAGACAGACAAACTTTACACACAGGACAATTTGTTTATAAAATCAGAGTGTACTCAAATATATTTTGCCAATTTGAATTATAACTTTTATAGTTTTTAAGTCTGTAATTATAAATGGAGTAGGCAGAATGTTTTGTAGGTCAATTAACAGATCTCTTGTAATATGAATCAGAAGAAATGAAACCTTTTACACCTGTGAAATCAAAGATAGTTTTTAGATGGGTCCTAGGCTGGAGGTTTATCTGATTGGAATGTCCAGGTACACAGACTACTCATTGCTTTGATAGCCATAGTTGTTGGATAGTCACAACTGATGGCCCAAACTGCTGTTCTGATAGCAACATGTAACTGTTTCCTCCAACAGGAAAGACTTAAAGGTAATTTTAACTATTTTCAGGGAACTGAGCGGGCCAGGTTTTTTGTAGAAGATTATCTCTGAGAATAGTGCTGGGCCTATAAAATGTTCTAGAAGGAAATCATGAGGAAAGGCAGTCCTTTGCGGAGGGGGGCTGTGCTTATTTTAAAATATTTGTTCTCATTTAATGTGTTATTAAACTCGTAAGATTTCCTAGGAGTTTTTGTTCTACCAATGAACTTATTATTCAATCTGTCCTGTGCTATAAAACTCGCCAGCATTATTCTTGAGGAGGAGAAAGAAGTATGAGGTGTTAAACTCCAGTTCTGTCTAAGGACTAAAAGGCAGATAAACTGGAACTAAAATTTTTACATTTATTCTTTGAGAGTTTCAGGATTAAATCTGGACCAATTTTGTTATAATACGGTCCAGTAATAAGTGAAGCACAGCTTTACTCTGGAAGGGTCCCAGGCAGGGGAAACTCACCATTCTCGAAACTTGGTCATGACATTCAGCAGCTATGGAGGAGAGAATTACCTTGGACTGAACAGTTGTGAACTGTATTATATCTGAGGAACAGGGCAGTGGAGAGGGTGACTCCAACTATGGCACAAGAACTAAATCCTAACTATCTCAGAGGCAGAAAGACAAGATCAAGAGCTTTCCAGGGTAGATTGCCAATCCTTAGCAAAACATGCCTCCAGGGACAAAAGTTATGATTGGCTCCAACTGTATTGACAAACAGAAAATGAAACCAATAATCAAAGGGCCTGATTGCCTGCTTTTTAACCCTTTGAAGGAGAATGAGAGAGAAAATGAAAGTTCCAATTATGTTGCTTAGGTCTTACTTTCTAATGTATAAGTCTGAATGAAAGGTTCTAAAATTCCAACCCACAAAAGAGACCTATTGCCTCCAGGGGCAGACAAAGGTAGGTAATAGTTGAGAAGAAATCCTAGCCCTAGGGCAAGGAGGTCTTTAGAACATTTTGAGTTCTCTATCCGGTCGCCTCTATAGCAGAGCTGGTTAGGCTCTATTTAAACCCACTCTGAAAATATGCATCCCTGTGTATCTGTAATACGTTTAAGAAAATTACGGATTAAAGTTTGTACTCCTTGTCTCTCACTAGAAGTCAGTATTTGATTTAAGGGTAGTATTACATCTTTCTAATCTAGTTTATAGATCTAAGGAAGTCCTTTAAAGACCTCAATGTACTTATCAGGATCATCTGAAAACTCTCCTAGATCTTGCCTTGAGCTGTTTTAGGTCACAGAGAAAAAGACACATAAACCAGGGTAGTCCTAAAACTCTCTATTTACTTCCTATAAGAGATACTGTTCTCAAGGAATTTGAACAAACTCAGCTAAGGATGGGTACAGACCCTTGAAGGTTTCAGTTATGGCTGACCTAAAAATTCCACTCTCAAGACTCAAAGGACAAGTACGGGAAGCCTCAGGCTCAGTTAATGCTGGTGAGGCTTTAAGGTTGTCTTGGAAACCTTGCCCTCAAGTTCCAAAGGTCAAGGAAGAGTCCTCTCAGGTTCAGTGACAGTGAATGCCTTCAAGGCCAGAGGTGTCTGGTTTTCTCCTGGCTCACATTTACATTTGAATGCACAAGTAAGGATTGTTTATTTAGTTCAAAGAAAGTCTGAAAGAAAGGTAGTTTTCTGGAAGACATAGGAGTAGGCAGAGAGTTCATGAACAAGAACGAAGCTGCAAGGGAAACACTTCAAAGAATCAATAATTGGGACCTCATCCTACTGAAAAGTTTTTGTACATCTAAAGAAATCACCAGCAAAGTAAAAAGAAAACCCACAAATTGGGAAAAAATCCTAGCTGGATGTCCTTCAGACAAAGGTCTTCT
>PVLD010010793.1:15315-68909 GCA_004027595.1 Dinomys branickii | reverse complement strand
AAAAAAAAAAAAAAAAAAAAAAAAATTTTCCTGGGGCCTACTCTTCACAAATCCCTCCTGTCTTTAACGCTTGTCACTGAGTGCCTGGCATGCCCTGGATTGATGGCAATAAGAAAATCATTCTCAAGTCCAGAAGAGAACACCAAGAGCACCTGGAGCCTGTGGGGTGGGCGGCGTTTCCTAACTTCCTAACAGTGAAGGTTATAATCCATAACAAGGGCCTAACTCTCACGAATGTACAGATGTATGGTGCTTGGTTCAAAAAAGGGGTTGCTATGAGAAGTAAACACGAAAAAGGAGAATTTGGGGTTCATTTGTCAAACCATAAACAGACTGAGAAATGAAAGTCTCAGTAGAGCTCTGTTCCATTGTAAGTACATTCCGCAGGGTGTCTACCCATGCTTCTGGAGATGGTCATTTGGACCGCTCACAGGTTTTCACTGCTACGCATAAAGCTGCTATGAGTATTTGTGAATTCAGAAAGAAAAGTTAAGAGAAATTGGATCTGAATATTATAACTTATCTTTAAGGACCCAGGAACCCTTATAAAAACTGGCCACAGACCACAGAGAAAACTTAGCCAGCACAAGTCATGGGTCCCATTTCCTCACCCCATGGTGCTACCTCCTTGGCTCAGCAGCCCCTCTCTGCCCAGTGGAGATACTGGTAGAATGGCACAGGGACCTGCTCATCCTCTCCTCCCTGCCACTGATGGTCATAAGGATATGCCTGAGGGCCAGATGTGAAGCAGATCTGCTTCCAACCAGGAGGGGGGTTGCTCCTCCACAGGCTGATCAAGCTAGTCACTACCTCTCCAGTGCAGGGCATGGGGAGAGAACAGTGATGTAGAGGTGGCTGTATCTGCACAGCCTCCACCATGCCTTCCCAAGATGACATCCAGAAGGACCAGTGAAGTGCTATGGAAGCAATAAATGGCCCTATAAAAGCAATTTGGCTAATGAGGGTATCCTGGCAACAGATGGGTAATGGCTGCCAACCCCATGAATGTATTTAATACAATGAACTATTTTTTTTTTTTTTGGTCGTTCTGAGACCGCCTCACTATGTAGTTCAGGTTGGCCTTGAACTCATTTCCTAGCCCATGCTGGCCTTGAACTATCAGCAATCCTCCTGCCTCTGCCTCCCAAGTGCTGGGATTACAGGCATGCCCCACCATGCCAAGCACGAATTATACAATTTAAAAGTAACTTTTATGGTATGTGATTACATCTCAAAGTAGTCAGAAGCAAAAATGGATAAATTATTTTCTTTAATATTGGTATGGGGACAGCCAAAGTATAACCTCAAGAAATGCAGGGAACAATGCAAATTTTTGACATCAGACTTTAAAGTTTCCATATAGAAAAAAAAATTGTAAACAAGTTTTTTAAAAAATGGAATAACCAGGGAAAATACTTACAACACACCAGAGACTGTTAATATCCATAAAAGTTTTTAATAAAACAATAAGGAAATTATGAAATACCAAAAGAAAAATGGGCATTAAGTACATTTAATGATAATTCACAAGAGCATAAACATCAACAGCTGCTAAAATAACAAAAATGTCCCTCTGTAAGATATTAAAAATACAAAGAAAAGCAATTAAATATTTGCCTGTCCAGTGGCCAGTAGTACAAAAAACACTGGTGAGGTTCTGAGACAGTGACAGGACAGATCTTCCAGGGCCACTGACATGGGAATGAGCTGGCAATCATCCTCAGTCCCGACTTCAACTTGCAAGATTAACTCTAGGGCACAGCAGCACAGTGTGCTGCGCTACATACAGAAAGCCGTGTGTCTGTGTGCAATAGTTAGGAACTAGAAACAAGCTTGCCACGTGACTGAGGACCTGGCTGACACACAATGTACAAACACACGCACATGCACACATATGCACACACACACACAGTCCCCTGGGGTGGAGAAAG
This sequence comes from Dinomys branickii, assembly GCA_004027595.1. Lineage (NCBI taxonomy): Eukaryota > Metazoa > Chordata > Mammalia > Rodentia > Dinomyidae > Dinomys > Dinomys branickii. The sequence goes on along the minus strand of PVLD010010793.1, from coordinate 66,978 downwards.
GCCATGAACAAGGAGGTCACACACACAGGAAACATTATCTTGTGGGGACCATGGCTGGCCACAGAGCAGCCACATGGAATTATAGCAGCACACACATCTAAACACTGAAATTTAAGAATTTAATTAGACAAATCAAGGGAAACATTTTAATGAACCAGTATTATTGCCTTTTGTAGAGTTGGACTTGGTTGATATTTCAAGGACAAAGCCACGTAAGAAAGCTATAATTAATGGTTGACACGTCTAGACTTCAAGCTTAACCAAACAAGACATGATGAAGATGTCAAACTGAGACTCAAGATTGTTACAAGCTTTTAACCTGCCCAGCATCAATCTAAAACCCTCACTGTCATTTAAGGAGCTATGATTTTAGGAAATTACAGCAAATGAAATTTTTCCATAAGGGCAAGTGAGGGCTCCTTTTGAAGTCTCATGTGAACTAGAAGATGCTGCAGGAGACCTCAGGGACCATCCCTCACGTACACATAGTACTACCATTAGAAACATCTTAAACTTCCTCTTGTCCTTCAAGGACCTGCTACAGCTGTCATATCACCTAGAACTGTTATTATAGGACAACATTTAAATAGATGATTGAAAGTAGCAACTAACATTCACCACATGGCGGGGTGTAAGGCCCTGGCAGGCATGTGGTCCAGGATAGCCCAGCCCTGGCATGGAGGGTACAGAACGTGCACAGGGACCAAAGGTCCTGTCACAAATGGTGCAGTGATGATGGTCACACAACCGCAGTGCGACCCACACTACACACAACAGCTTAATGAGGCAACACGGGAAGCTGATGCTAGGTAGGACCAGTGCAGCCAGCAGTTGTCAGGGTCTGGAGGGTGCAAACTGGCTATCAGCCAACATCAGCAATTCAAGGCACCTTTCGGAGCCTCTCCAGAGCAGCTGGGGCTTCAGGAGCTCTCCTCCCACAGTATAGGAGCAGCACCATCAGGCTGGACATTTCCTACCTATCCTCTGATTCCCTTCCCTCAGCAAGCACCACTAAAGACACAGGTGCCAGTTCTAAAACATGTTTTGGGTCTTTTAGTGCTTTTGATTCTCAAAGGAAGCATACACCTGTTCTTGGACAAGGCTGGGCCATGTCTGCTGAGGCCTCCTGGGTAAAGGCAGGTGCCACCAGCTCACAGGCCATAAGTACTAAGCAATTCCTCTGCAAAGTTACATAATAGCATCTGCTGCCAGAGCTCTCCTGAGGGCTGAACAGATGTACAATAAATGGCCAGGCATACACACTGCAAACTTCTGACAATGAGTGCTGCAAGGCTGTGCTGCATTAGGTATCCCTCCCACTTTACAGCAGTGAGCCCCTCTTGCAGGCTACATGTGAAAGACAAGGGCATTTCAGAAGTGCATCTCAAGATATTTCCTTAGCTGCTAAAGTGTTGGCTGCATTTAAAGGAAAGAGCCTCAGGAGGTTCCCTAGAGTGCACAAGCCCTAGAAACAGGTAACGGGGGCCAGCAGCTCCTGGGCCCATTGCACAGATGAAAGTGGGCAAAAGAGATGCTGCCAGATCCTCATGTGGTGTCTGAGAACTTTAACAGGAGACTGGAGATGGGAGGGAGTGGAAGTGAAGAGGACCAAGACAATCACATGTATATGCACCAATCCCCACAATGAATGCATTTATATATCATAAATATATACTAATACAGAAGGAAGGAAAAAAGAAACCAAACACCAGAGACTGGAAAGGGTGAGATGGAGCCATACCGCCTGCACTGCAGTCTAGTTCCACAGCTCAGGAGCGTGTGAACTCAGATGGCATCTCCGGCCTTCTGAGCTCCATGCTTCACCTGTAAGACTGGGGTGTGGCTCCTGTTCACAGGGCAGTCCTGACGCTGCCACGCGTGAGGAAAGAGCATGCGTGTCCCCGTCCCACTCCCAAGTCCACAGTGAGGATGACAGCAAGACGGAACAGGTCACTCTTCAGACTGCAGTAGCACCAGGCTAGGAAAGCATGGACCAGGCTGCCCCGGAGGTGCTACAGCGAGGCAGCAAGGCTGGCATCAGCAGCGCTCCCAGAGGCCTTCCATGTGCCATGAAGGAATGGCTGCAAACCAATATGAATAGCTGGGGTGGCACCACTGCCGCTGACAATGCTGCCACCATTCCTGAGCACCCAGAGCCTCCTGACAGTGACAGAGCCCCTCCTGCCACCAGCCCCCGTGTGGACCCTCAGTGCCACGCATGCACAGTGGACCCTCAGTGCCACACACGCACAGTGCAGCTGCTGCCCTGCTGGTTACTATCTGCTTCCCGGGCACAGCAGCCAGGATTCCCTGAGAAAAAAAACTAAGTTTCCAGTGTGACCGCATTTGGCCTTCAGAAGACAGTACCCCTAACGGAATCGCCCCACACTGGTGTTCAATAGCTTCGCCCTTCACCTGAGTGACTCCCACCAAGACATGCAGATCCACCATCTAGCTCTACAGTGTACAGTCGCATCTGAGTGCCTGCACCATGTCTTCTGATTTGAATTACATTTTTTGTAACACAGCAAGTACTTTACAAAAATACTTCTCTCGCAATGAATTTTACCTGAGCAATATTCAAAGGCTGAAAAAGAAGAAATAAACAAAAATGGTCTTCACATCAGCTCCTTTTTCAAAGCAGATTCCTGTTGTTTCTTAAACTGAAATTTAACATCCACCAGTAGGTCAGGAAATAACTTAGTGGTCTGCATCTAGTATTTAAATGCTCACAATAAAACAACAGAAAATGCCAACATGTGTCAGACACAGTAAAAAAGTGTACTTGTTCTGTTCAGTCTTGGCCGCTCTGTGTGTCTGAACTGAGTCACACTGAGCCACTCTGTGTGTGCTCTACTGTGGGCAAAACCTGCAGGGATGCTGGTGTCCACAAGAGCCCATGGGCCCTGCAGCACGTTATCCAGGTGCTAGCAGCACTCCATCCCTACAGAGCTCTAGGGGAGGCGGCTTCCCAACCAAGCAGAGCTATTCTGTCCTTCTATGGAAGAAATGAGAGAAATAAAGCAAATCTAAAACTGGTTTAAATAAATAAATACATAAGATAAAATGCATGCTTCCAAATATCAAGGCTGTATTTTGGGTTGCAAAGAAATTCATCTATTAGTAACCTCACAACAAAAAGACAGTACCAAATACTCACTTCTTCCTCTACTCAACATTCACCAAAATTATTACCCTCTATAAAACTAAAATGGGCCAGGCATGGTGGCACATGTCCATCATTTTAGCACTCAGCAGGCTGAGGCAGGACTGCTGCAGGTTCAACGCCAGCCCGGGCTTTGCAGTGAGTTTAAGGCCAACCTGAACTACAAAGTGAAACTCTGTCTCAAAATCACAAAAATAGAGCTGAGTTGAACCTTGGACAGCTACAGAAAGCCAGTGAGCTGCCCCGCCCCTACCCCACCAGCATGGGACCCAGGCAGAACCCAACAGCTTCGGGCCTGGGGAGGCCACTCTCCACTCCATCCCCTTCATGGAAGCAGAGGTGAACCTCTGACAGCTTCAGGAATGCAGATGAGCTGGTTCCATCCCTGCCCCACCAGCTTGGGAGCCAGGCTGAGCCCCAGACAACCTCAGGGGTCTTGAGTGCCACTCCCTGCCCCCACTCTGCACCCTCAGGGGACCCAAGCTGAACCTCAGACAGCTTCAGCAGCCTCAGTGACCGCACGCTCACACCTTCCCCACTGGCATGGGAACTGGACTGGGTTCCAGGCAGTGTCTGGAGCCTAAGTGACCACAACCCGCCCACTACTGCACCATTGTGGAAACAGGGCTGAAACCCAGAGAGCTTTGTGAACCCATGAGTGGGGGCCAAGATGAGCCCCCGACAGCTGTGGGAGCATCAGAGATTGTACCCCACCTACACATACTGTAGAAGGAGCCACATTGAATACTGGGGACCTTTGGGTCCTTGCCCTGGCACTCTGACATCATCCTGGGAGTGAGGCTGAGCTCTGGGAAATCTCTGGATCTCTGAAAATGACAAAATGAAGGAATAAAATGCAATCACAGACATCCATCCATCCAGAACAAGTCCAGGAGATATTCATACAGAAGAGCTTGGAAGTAAATACCTGAAATTTCTGAAATGATAGCAGCTGAAGCAAAGAAACAACTCTCAGGCCATAGAAGGCATCAGATCAGAAATAATCTCTGAGGTTAAAAAAAAGAAAAAAGGAATGACAACAATAATGAAAGAACTGCTTAGCACATCTAAAGAAGACATAGAAAAGAAAATAGAGGAGCACAGTAAATTAATGGAAAACTTGAATGAAAAATAGAGAAAAGAAATGGAATGCATGAAACAGGTTCAAACAGACATCCAGGAAATTAAAACTTCCATTGAAAGCTGGCAAAACTCCTTGAACAAAGCTAAAGATAGACTTTCAGACCTTGAAGACAGCACTGCTAGAATGACCATGAAAGGAAGGATCTCTTAAAAATAACAAGAAACCAAATAGTAACAATTCAATAGCTGCAAGATGAAGCAAAAAAAGAATGTAAGATCAATAGGTATCAATGAAACAAAAATATGTATCAAAAAACAAATGACACAAAAAGACTATTTGCAGAAGAAATAGCAGAAAAGGACTTCTGGTAAGATGGTGACCGGGTAAGCAGCAGAGAAAGATCCCCCTGGAGGACTGCCAACCAGATACTGAAATATAGCAACATGAAAAAGACAAGAAGGAGAGAAATGGGTGCCCTGGTGCCCTGGACCCAGGAAAGATCTGAAATGGGAATTGAAACTCTCAGAAAGAGCAAACAAGAACCCCCCTGGAGAAAAAGCTCAGAAGGCTGCCATGGCGCAGTTAGAGGAAGAGGAGACGGAAAAGGAAGAAGCCACCACTTCATACACACCCTCAGCCCGCTCCCTCATTCCAGCACTCACAGCTTCGGCCTCAGAGGCCCCCGCTTGCGGAAGAATCCCCACTCGGTCAGGGGAGAGCAAAGTCCTGAGCAGCTGGTCCAAAACCAGAGAGGAGAAAGAAAGCGCAGCCCAAAAAGGAAGCAGTGGAGGTCAGAAGGAGTGGTCGAATCCAGTGTGAGGAGGGGAGGATACAATGGCCAATGAAGCAGAATCCCCACTCTGCAGAAACCTTTCTAATCAGTGCCCTGAGACAGGCCAGAGTCAAGGCAACCAGTGAGCAGCCCACCACACCCAGCTCTACGCCTGCCCCAAGGATATGGCCTTGGACCTCTCCACTGTGTGAGCAAATACCAGCAAAGAATAGCAGAAAGCAGTGGAACCGACCCCAGGACCACAGTAATTCCCAGGGATCCAGTCAAAAAACAAGTGGGAGCTGGAGCATGACAGAAAGAGTGAGCTGCAGACGGAGGCAGGCTACACAGCCCCACACCCTTCTCACTCCAACACCAAGCAGGAAGCAGGAGCTGAGTTGCCGGGCTTCAGCTCCCACCCTGAACTCCTTCTCCAAGCACCGTAAGTCTTGGTGGCCCGAGCATTCACCAGGTGATTCTGACAACAACAGGCTGAGTCAAGAGGCTTCAGGACTCACCCTAAACTACTAATATGAGCACCAAGAGGGACTCCACACTGCTTGCATATATGAAAAATGTACGAACTCATAGCGTCAAACTACACAAAAAGCAGCAGTCCTGGAGCCTAAGAGACAACAATATACTCTACACAGCAGACCCGAGAAAATCCTCCAACTCTTTCCAAAAACTAATAACTAAACATAGTACACACCATGGACTACCACAGTGAGCACAGGTGGAGGAGACCTCACGCCACTTGTGCCCAGCATCTTAAGTGCACCCAATGCCCAGTGAGATTAAGAGGTGGGATGAGGAGAAGACATGGAACTAGGGTGTAGACCCGCCTAACTGGGAGGGGATAGTCTCCAAAGACACTAGTGGCCTACGAGGGGATACCAAGGGCTTTGGGAGGGAGCTCGGCGGCCTGAGGGGGGAGAGGGCCCCCTTCCGGTTGCATGAGAGCCCTGAGGACCTAGACTGGGCCTTCCGCAGAGTGGTGTCAGGGCAGAGTCCAGGAGTCCTGGGGTGTGGTCCCACAGACTCCATCGGCCAGGAGCGCCTCCCCCAGCCTGCCCGGCGGTCCACCCGGCCCCCAGGATGGCTCTGAAGACTCACCTGAGCCTATAGATGCAAACGCGCTGTCAGAGCTTGGCAGTTGGCTTGTAACCCCGCTTACTCGACCAGATACCCGATGGCTGTGAGGGCTTGCCAAAGGGTGCTTCTCCACCTCCTGCCATAGCAATTTGTGTACACCCACGTATTATACAGCATAATTAGAAGCAGCCAAGTCTTTTCCCAAAGTGAGAGAGCATGAGGGAGTAAATAAACCAAAACGTGCAGTTATTACCAGTGGGAAGACCACTGACAGGGTGGTAGAACAACAGAGGTGAGGTGGAGAAAATAGGTTAATTGAACGAGCCATCATCAATAAAACTGAGTAATAAAGATAAAGATAACAGTATGTAATACAACATTCAGTGTTAACTCCCTACTGTTTTCTCTGTAATTTGTTATTTCCTTTATTGTTTTTGTGTTGACAAATACAAAGACAACACTATGTAATACAGCATCCAGTGATGGTTCCCTACTGTCTCCTCTGTAATTCGGCATTTCCTTTATTGATTTTGTTATAACAAATGCGAAGATAACATTACATTGTACAGCATCCAGTGCCAATTCCCTACTATCTTCTCTATAATTTGGTATTTTCTGTATTGTTTCTGTGTTTTTCTGGTTTCTTTTGTCTTAAAAATAAAAATTTTTTTAAAAAAGAAATAGCAGAAAATTTCCCAAGCATGGAGAATCAGACGTACAGGTTATATGAGGTATATATAACTCAACCTAGCCATAACAAAAATAAATATACATCTAGGCATATAGTGATCAAGATCCCAGAAATTCAACAAAAGAACAGAATATTAAAAGCTGTTAGAGAAAAGAAACAGATCACCTATAAAGGAAAGCTGATCAGAATCACAGCAGATTTCTCACCACAAACCATCTAAGTAAAGAAGAGCTTGGAGTGAAGTATTTCAGGTACTGAAAGAAAACAACTTCCAACCCAGACTGATGTACCCTGCAAAACTATCCTTCAAAATTAATGCAGAAATAAAATATTTCCACAATAAAGATCAACTGAAAAACTTCATGAGTACCAAATTGACCCTATAAAAAATAATAAAAGATATTCTAGAAAGACACTAAAAAAAGACCACAACTTCAAGAACAACAGAAAGGAACCACCAAGCAGAGCAAGCAATTAAACAGAGGGGAAAAAAGAGGAACCAAGAGCAGGAAAATAACATGACAAAAATAAGCCAGTACATATCAGTTATAACCATCAGTGTAAATGGTCTCAGTTCACCAACCAGAAGTAGTAGACTGTCAGAGTGGATCAAGAAACAAAATCCAACAATATGCTGTATAGAAGAAACACATTTAACTCAAAAGGAAATTCACAGACTGAAAATCAAAGGATAGAAAACTATACTCCATGCAAAAAGAACTCAGAAAAAAGCGGGTATAGCTATTCTGTTTGCACACAATAGGAACTTCAAACCAAGAACAATTAAAAGAGATAAAGAAGGTCACTACATACTTGAGAGGGAAAAACTTCAAGAGGAAGAGGTAACAGTCATAAACATCTATGCACCAAACACAGGAGCACTCAACTATATAAGACAAATTTTAACAGACATGAAAAATGAAATAAGCAGCAACACAATCATAACAGGGAACTTTAATACCCCATTGTCACAAAGGGATAGATCAACTAGACAAAAAATCGGGAAAGAAATAACAGAACTTAACTAAACATAAACAAACGGACTTAGTAGACCTTTACAGAGTGTTCCACCCAACAGCATCAGAATACACATTCTTCTCAGCTGCACATGGGACATTATCTAAAACAGACCATATAGCAGCACACAGAACATGCTTAAGGAAATGCAAAGGAACTGAAATTTTTCTCACACATATCACACATACTATCAGACCATAGTGCAATGAAACTGGAAATTAATGACAAAGGAAATTGCAAGAACTCCATAAATATATGGAAATGGAAATTAAACAACACCCTCCTGAACAATCAATGGGTCACAGATTAAATCCAAGACGAAATTAAACACTATGTGCAATCAAACGAAAATGTAGATACAACTCACAGGAACCTGTGGGATGCAATGAAAGATGTCCTGAGAGGGAAATTTATACCAGTGAATTCCAACCTCAGGAAAACATAATGAGAACAAATAAACGACCTTATGCTACACCTCAAGCTTCTAGAAAAAGATGTGCAAGTCAAACCCAAAGCCCAAAGAAGACAGAAAATTATAAAGCTCAGGGCAGAAATTAATGCAATGGAGACTAAAACAACAATACAAAGAATTAACGAAGCAAAGAGTTGTTTCTTTGAAAAATAAATAAAATTGATAAACCCCTAGCCAACCTTATTTTTTAAAACGGAAAGAAAAAACTGAAATACCTGCAATAAGGAATGAAAGGGAGGAAATCACCACAGATCCTGTAGAAATTGAGAGGATCATCAATACCTACTTCGAAAATCTTTTACTCTCATAGGATGGAAAACACAGAGGAAATAGATTTCTAGGTACATATGAATTACCAAAGCTCAATGAAGATATAAAAATTCTGAATAACTCTATATGAGCAAACAAAATTGAAAATGTAAAAACAGCTTGCCAATGAAGAAAAGCCCAGGTCCTGAATCATTCACAGCTAAATTCTACAGGAAGTTTAAGGAAGATTTAATGCCAATTCTTCTCAAACTCTTTAATGAAACTGAAAGGGAAGGAATTCTCCCCAACTCATTCCTGGAAGCAAATATTATCCTGATACCAAACCAGAGAACGACAGGCCAATCTCCCTAATGAATATAGATGCAAAAATTCTCAATAAAATACTAGCAAACAAAATGCAACAAATCATCAAGATTATATACCATGACCAAGTGGAATTCATTCTAGGAATGCAAGGATGGTTCAATATATACAAATCAATTAATGTAATACACTATATCAATAGAGTCAAAGACAAAAATCGCATGATTATCTCAATTGATGGAGAAAAAGCTTTTGATAAAGTCCAACACTCATTATGATGAAAACCCTACAGAAAATAGGAATAGATGGTCTTTACCTCAATCTGATAAAAACCACCTATGACAAACCAACAGCTAACATCATTCTAAATGGTAAAAAATTGAAAGCTTTCACTTTAAAATCAGGGATAAGGATGTCTACTGTCACCACTCCTATTCAATATAGTTCTGGAAATATTAGCCAGACCAATTAGGCATGACAGAGAAATAAGGATATGAAAGGAAGGAGTAAAATTATCACTATTTGCAAATGACATGATACTGTACACAGAAGACCCCAAACACTCCACTAAAAGGCTTAGAGATTTAATAACCAAATTCATAGCATAGCTGGATACAAAGTCAACACTCAAAAATCAGTAACATTCCTGTACACAAACAACAAACAGACTGAGAGAGAAATTAGTGAAACCGCAGCTTTCATAATAACATCCAAAAAAATGAAATACTTAGGAATTAATCTAACAAAAGTAAAAGATCTATACAGTGAAAATCATAACATTCTGAAAAAAGAGATCAAAGAGGATTTCAGAAAATGAAAAGATATTCCTTGTTCAGGGATAAGAAGAACCAACACTGTGAAAATAGCCATACTCCCAAAATTGTACAGATTCAATGCAATCCAATTAAAATACCATTAGTATACCTCACAGATCTAAAGAAAACATTCCTAAAATTCATCTGGGACCAGAAGAGGCCTAGAATCGCAAAAGCAATCCTGGGAAACAAAGGAAAGGCAGGAGACATCACAATCCCTGATTTGAATTATACTACAAAGCTACTATGATAGAATCAGTATGGTACTGGCAAAAAACAGACCTGAAGATCAATGGAACAGACTAGAAGATGCAGACACAGCTACAAACACAGTGAGCCACCTTATCTTTGACAAAGGGGCCAAACATATTCACTGGAAGAAAGATAGCCTCTTTAATAAATGGTGCTGGAAAAACTGGCTTTCCACATGCTGAAGACTAAAACTAGACCCATGTCTATCACCATGCATTAAAATAAAGTCAAAATGGATCAAAGATCTAACTATCAAAACAGAAACACTAAATCTACTGGAAGAGAAAGTAGGCTAAAATCTCGAAGGCGTAGGAGTAGGCTGAGAGTTCATGAACGAAAACCAAACTGCATGGGAAATACTTCAAAGAATCAATAATTGAGATCTTATCTTACTGAAAAGTTTTTGCACATCAAAAGAAATCACCAACAGAGTAAACAGAAAACCCACGAATTGGGAAAAAATTTTAGCCAACTCTCCCTCAGACAAAGGACTTCCATCTAGAATATATAAAGAATTTAAAAAATCAGGCCCTCAAAATTCAAAGATCCAATCCAAAAATGGGCATCTGAGATGAATATACACTTCTCAGATGAGGAAATACTAATGTTAAATAAATATATGAAAAAATGTTCAGCATCATTAGTCATTCAAGAAATGCAAATTAAAACAACACTGAGATTCCACTCACCCCAGAAAGAATGGCTATATTAAGAAATCAACCAATGACAAATCCTTGAGAGGCTATGCAGAAAAACGAACCCTTCTCCACTGTTGGTGGGAGTGTAGATTCATGAAGCCACTGTGGAAATAAGTTTTGAGATTCCTAACAAAACTAGGATTAGAAGTCCCACTTAACTCAGCTATTCCCCTTCTGGGTATTTCCCCAGAAGAATTAAAAACATCATACCACAGGGATATATGTGCACCCATGTTTATAGCAGTGCTACTTGTCATAGCTAAATCTTGGAAACAACCCAAATTAATCTTGGCAGCACCCATCAACTGAGGAATAGATAAAAAAAGATGTGGTATTTTTATACAAGGGAGTATTATTCAGCTATAAAAAAGATAAACTCTAGGCTTTTACAGGCAAGTGGATGCAACTAGAGACTATACTCATAAGTGAAATAAATCAGACCCATATGTGTAAATGTCACTGTCTCCCTAGTGTAAGAACATGAAAGAGTAAATAAAACCCAAAATGTACAACAGATAATAAGAAAGGGAAAGAAATTGCTCAAAGGAAGGAACAACTGGGATGAGGGAAAGAAGAGAAAGAAAGAAATAAGGCAAAATATATATATGGATAGCTGGAATAACTGTATGGCTGATGTCTGGTGGTTTATTGAAAGGAACAGTTAATGCTTAATTTTTTTTATATTTTGGCCAATTTTGCATGCTTATATCTGATAATCTGAGCAATTGATATGAAGACAACAATATACAATATAACAATCATTGGTGAATTCCTACTATCTTGTCTAGTGAAACTCTGTACTGTCTCTAATTTTTTAATTATTATTTTCTTATTCTCCTTAATGGTTTGATCAATCTTCCATTCTTACATCTGGTAATCTGAGCAACTTTGTTGAAGATAACAATATGTAATATAACAACCACTGTTAATTCCTATCATTTGGTCTGAAACCCCAAATCATTTTAATGTTCTTGCTGTGTTTTGTTTGTATTTATTATTCTTTTTTTACTATTCTCTTTAAAATAAAAATGAAAATAAAAAACTAAAATGGAAATACCCTATAAATACACTTAAATTTTAGCCATAATTTTTTTTCCAGTGCTAGTAATTGAGCCCAGTGCCTCACACATGCTAGGCAAGCACCTTACCACTGGGCCATATATGCAGACTATGGGCTGCAATAATTGGTCAAAACTAAAAGCATATGTATTTACAAGCCAAATATGAAGTTACTTTTTGTAAAACTTTAATTGCTAAAGTATTTTAAAAGTCACACTAGAAATATCTCATAGAAATAAACAGGACTAAGAATTATAAATAAAACAATTCATAAACAACAATTTACCAATGTGTCCAATCATTTTTAAAAATAACATTATACCAGCATTTTATGGTCTACATAGTTGGGAGTGCATTCACATTCACATTTTTAAAGATCTTCCAGTAGCTCTGCCTGTATGCATCCAACACTGTGCCAACCAAAAGCAAGCACACAGAGGCTATGCACGACAGGAACCTGTGTGTCCGGCAGGTGACACTGTGGCCAGTGCTACAGTGATGGCCCACAGCAAGCGAGGTGAGGCAGTGGCCAGCAGGTGCATGCCTGCCTCTGAGGCATGCGGGAGCGAGCAAGACTGCGCCCTTACCCACAACGTGGCCCCTCAGTGCAGCAGTGTTAAGAACTAACAGTGCAGGTGTGACAAGTTCATGAAGAGTCTACTACAGCAGACCTATTTCTACATAGACGCTACCTAAAGCTATGTAAATACTGAACCTCAGAAATATCCTGGAAAGGGGCTGGGGATATAGCTCAGTGGAATAAGCGCCTGCCTAGCAAGCGCAGGGTCCTGAGTTCGATCCCCAGTACCGCCAAAAAAAAAAAAAAAAAAGTATCCTGGAAAATCAGTAAAAATCAATACAAATGTTATAGTCCACAAAATTTGTAACTGTAAAATAACTTATTTAAATATCGCAGAACTAATTCATAATAAAAATCTGCTTAGTCTCCCTAGAAAACTCTGTAACTAGAGTTTATAGTGCCCTTGTACAATGGAGAGATATGTAGTCAGCACTGCACCTCACTCACCTCATTCAGAGAAAAGCAAATCAGCAATTCTAATATGACTGTATCTGGAGCTCTGTCTGCCACTGTCTAGCTGCCTTCTTCTCTGGAACACCACAACTGCAGCAGAGGCAGCCCCCGGAGTGACTGTCCTCACCAGGACTCGGTCTGCCAGCAGCACTTCTGAGCATTTGCACCAACAGCCCAGCATACAGACAGCACCTCCATTAGGAAACACTCTCCAGAGAAGAGTCCAGGATGTGGTCTGGAATCAGGAACAGTGCTCAGGCTGTGACAATGCAGCAGACTGTCTGTCTAGCAATCGAGGGCACCTGAGACTCAAGGAGAAACCATCCTTCCCACAATGCTCACCATCTGTTCCAAAAGCATTAATGATATGCACAACAAGTATTATGTTTATAACTCACTTTACAAGCTGACTGACTTGCAAGCCTGGCTTAAGTCCTTGGGAGGAAAGAAACCTTGAAATGAACAAACTATTGAGACACAGACAATGAAAAGTTTAATATTTTACTAAAAAACTTTCAGTCATCTTACAAATGCCCAGGAACTCTTTCACTGGATGTGCCCCGACACCGATACAGAAGTGGTTTTAGAACACAGCATCTTTCTGTTCTCCCCTGGACTTGGTCTGCTCAAAGTGCGGACTCCCAAGATTCAGTAAAAAAAAAAAATCAAAGCTTGCAATTAATACTAACGTAGACAGAACAGTGAAATTACAAAGCAGCTAACCTTTCATTCAGTTTCTAGGAGTATAGGTCTTATGCTGAGAAATCCACCAATAGACTGATGGCATGTGCTGAGAGTTGCTTAGAATCACAAAGTGAATATTCTTTATTTTAAAGCTAAGCTGTATTTTCAAAAGATGAGAAGCTCAGAAGAAAATGCAGACATGAGAAGTATCTCAAGAGAACTTACAAATATACAGTACAGGATCAATTTTCTTATTGTTTGGTTCTATGTGGAAAATTTTATGTCAATAGATACAGCCTATTTTTCATAAATTTCTCCCCTACCCCCGCCCAAATCTTCAAATCCAACAATTTGAGGAAAATGTTGTTTTACTTTTGTCTGAACACAGACACATGTGAACATAGCTGTTTATAAAGATCACATAACTACGAAAGGTGTGCTAAGGGGCCGACCTAGTATTTTTACATGCATAGCACTCAGGATCCTATCCTCATGGGTGAGATAATGCAGAGCATATGTTAATGGTTTTTGATCAGTGGACTCAGAGTTGATAAACCATCCCAATGAGTATCTACAGTGTAGTAACTCAGTGATTATCAGATTATGTTGCAGTGTAAACCTACTATCACATCAAGAATGCCGGTCTGTAAGCGCTGGGTGTTGAGCTGGTAACTTTCATAAGTCAAAGGCTTAAACTAGTGTATATAAAAGTAACCAAAGCCTGAAGAATGTGGGGAAAGAAGGGATTTCTATCACTTAGCATTGACATTTCCCATAGATGTCATAGAAGCATAGGGAATTACGTGATTTTTGAAAAATAATGCTTTAAAAAAGTGAGTGTACATACAGCCTGTAAGGCAAAATCTAAGTTACAAGTGTACTCAACACTGGCAACCGTGTTATGAGAGGTAAGACTGAGTCGTACACAGGTCAACTGTCCCTCAACTACAATGAAACACATTCATCAGAGCAGCCTTTAAGGAACACAGAAGATGCTAGTGTGGTTTGTCACCAAGGCTCAGGGTTTAAAAGAATTTAACATTTTTTCCTTGGCTCAAAGTCCAGTGAAAATTCTGTAATTTAAATCAGAAACTATGCTTTTTTTTAGGAAATAAAAAATAAATTTCCAATTATTGTAGTTTTGGTGTGGCTGCTGCAGTGACGGCCTCTACAAGCAGTTTCTGCAGGGTCTGCAAACCTCCCCTGGTGTCAAGGGGCTTTCGGGTAGGCGTCTCCACGCTGAGTGAGACACATAATGGGAACCCAGTGCCTCCTCCAGAGCCTTGGTTTGCCATTGCTGATGTGCTCTCACAGCAGAGTGACACGCTCACTGATGGGAGCCACAGGTGAGTGTGCTCTCCTGAACATCTCCAGGAACCTGTGCTGAACAGGAAACTGCTGGGTTCACCGGAAAGCTGAATTTAAAACACAAGATCAGCAATAGCCAAGTTCTTAGACTACAATGAGAAGACGCTGCTAGGCCCAGCCCCTGAACCTGTACCAAGGTCAGTGTGAAAACACCCTGCACCTGGCAGGCAGGAATGTGGCGAGTCCACCCTCCCGGCTCTTGCTTGCAGAAGGCTTGCCCGCTGGGCCTCACAGTGCTTTCTGATGCCCATTTGCAGATGGCTTGGTTGCTTCTGCATCCCTTGAAGCATTGGATAAGTGGAGTTTATGAAGCCCTGCAGGAAAATGAAGGAAATGGTGAGAAGTGCAGTGCTGCTGAGTGGCTGGGGAAGGGCTGGGTGCTGAGGAGAACAGACTGGCAAGTAGGATGCACAGTTTCATTGTGGAAGTTGTGATGATCTTGCCAAATGCAATCTAGGAACCAAATGTTTCTTTTCCCCACCAGAGCCCCCTCTACAGATGGCCTGAGTGGACAGGAGCAGCTGGGCAGGAAATCACTTTGGTCCTCCAAGGACAGCCTATCTCCATGGCCCAGCAGATGTGTTAGCATGGGGCTCTTCGAGACTCAGCAGAACTCTGAGGGTCACCACCATCACCACCCATAAGGCCAGCTGAGGCTGCGAAGCACAAGCCCTCTGCTTGCTTTCTCTCCCTCCCCTCTGACAAAGCTGCTCCTGGCAAACGCATTCTTATCCCAAAGAGCACAGAAGCAAATACAGTCTCATTTGGTTCAAAGGACACTTGCACATATGCACATGCAGTCAAATGTTAGCAAGGATACCAAAATATTGAGCATGTAATTTTTAAAAAATGGAAAAAATTACCAGAAATGGCAAAGGAAAAACCTAAATATAAAAATACTTCTCAACTGAAAGTCAGTTAGAGAATAAAAAGATCATCACTACCTTTTGCTATGACAAGAACTCCTCTCATACAGCACTTATTACACAGTACACCCGCCACACTATGTGTGTGTTTGGGATAGCACTGTGCCCTAACAGTAAGGGAAGGCAGAACACTGAAGAGTTCAGGTGCCACCAAAGCTTTAAGCACTTCAACAAAAAAAAATTACTATGACGAACAAATACATAAGCAGCACATCAACAGGGAAGATTCTGATGAAATAATTCCCATGAAGCTCAGACCTTGTTAAAACCTCAAAACCTAAGCTGAAAAAGCCCGTTTCCCTCCAGGTGGTAATCTTCCCATCGGACAGTTTCCTATCACCCTTAAACCAGCACAGCACTCCAAATCTTAAATGGTCTGTCACCTGCATGTCTTAAGGACAGGAAAAGTAAGATCCAGTCTTTCTATGGCATTTGGGAAGGGGAAAAAATCCAGAAACAACAAAAATGGTTCTGGTCCCAGGAACAGCCAAACAACTAATTGACCAGAGGAATGGCCAGCTGTAAGAAGGTGGGAAACTGCACTGATACATTCCTGCTGGCTAGTCCTACCACTGGCACATGCACAACTGTCCCATTAGGCAGCTTATACAACTGGTGGTACAAGTGATACGATCATGCATGGGACAGTCATGAATATACCACAAGTGGCTCAAGCTGCCCAGCAGCGAAACATGTGAATTATAGCCCCATCAGGAACAGTTAAAGCCAGGCTTGTCAGGGAGGTAGCTCATGGCTGCACTGAAGTGGAATTATGTTTACAGAACAGAAGACAGACTGGGTTCACTTGTGAAACTTGGGTGCAGTCTAAACATCCATTCTGAGAACCTGCAATGTCCCTTTTCTGCAGAGGGCTCCAAGACAACTCTTATCACCACCACCCTGGCGGTCATATTCCAGGGTCTCTGTGCCCTGGACACTGCTACAATCACTGGACACAGCAGCAGTCGGTGGGGGGGGGGGACTTGAAGAAGGAAGAGATGAGACAAGACAAAACAAGGAGGGGAGGGGAGGGGGAGAGGGGTGAAAAAAGGCAAAACAGAATATAATACAACAAAAACAGACAAAACGAAGAATAAAAGCATATGCCTGTAATCCCAACACTTGGGAGGCTGAGACAGGAGGATCACCAAGAGTTTGAGGCTAGCTTGGGCTACACAGTGAATTCAAGGTCAGCCTGAACTACAGATTGAGACCCTATCTCAAAAAGAATAAGTAAATTTCAGAATCAAACTCTGACTCTCAGTGAAGGCATGCTTAAGGTCTCTAATCTTTTAATGCATAAATTGCCCCTAGAAGAGCATCCCAGAGGACAGTAGAAAATATTCAGAAAGGAAAGCAACTATCAGATAGTTTCACATACTCTTGGACCTTGCATTGCTTCTGTGGTCAAAGAGCTGACCCAGCACATAGGAGCTCTGCCTGCCTGGGGTTCCACTTACTCCTTTAACAACACTTCACAGCAGCCACTGCAGGGAATGGAATGGAGTCCATCTGATACGATGGATGCTGAATCTTGCCAATATTACAACAGCCTTGAAAATTAAGGCTTCATTCTAAATATCTGACAAGAGGATTGCTTGAGTCCCACTTCATCCTGCGGCTTTTGACACGGCCAGCATTATAAAACCTAGGCATTAAAATTTATGAAATTTATCTGGGGCTCTGGTTGAAAGGAGATGTAGTTTTTTCTTTTCAGGACAATACTCCAATCAGCCACCCCTCTCACAGGGCACAGTCAAAGTAAAATTCATACGGCCGGAACTGACAATCTGAAATCTTTTTTTCTTCCCAATTATCACACTTTCAACCACCAAGGCTGGGAAGGGTTAGGAGCATGAGAAGCGTGATTACTGCTTGTATAGTTTAAGTCATCTGAATACTGAACCTTAATGAACCAATTAATAAGTTGTCTTTTGAAACAGCTAAAACCACAAGGAGTATATAAGCATTTAAATTGTGTCACTCAGGTAAATGAGTCAGTGTCAGGATTTTCTATAATAAACCACTGACTGCCCTTCTTTTGTGATAAATTACAAACCCAACCCCAAGACAGTTTGTACTGTCCTGGTAGCCCTAAGCTATGAAACTTGAAATGTTTAGCATTAATGTGGAAGTAAGCACGAAAAATGTATTCACAGCCTACAACAGTTTTAATATAATCAATGACATGATTCTGCATGAGTGGTGGTCAAGAATCTGACACATTTAGAAACTGAGACTATTAACTGAACATGTAACACATGGTCATTAATTACCAGAAAGACAGAGAAATACCCATAACCCTCAGGATTACCTAGGGCCTTGAAAAGTTCTTCTCGTACTGCAGAGGTGAATTTTCTGACCAGACACAATGTTGTCACAATGGCAAAGAGTAAATTGTAGGACAGGACAATATAGAAATTTCCCAGCCAATTAAACCTTCCAAAGTCTCCAAGTAGGTCAAACCTAGTGATTCCTGTTAAAGAAAAATAACAGAGCCCTTAGTAAAATCAGTTTGTCACATAGTGAAGTACTCCTCAGATCAAATCTCGCAGGCTCTCTCAGTTCTGCTCCTGGGATGCTCTAATGAACGGCCCAGTTTACAAGGTATCACTGTTATGGAGTAGCCGCTTCCAGCCGGCCCTGACCTATTTCACATAGGAGGCAAGTGACCACAAGCACCACCCCTGTCAGTGGCTTGGAGTTCATGCTCCCTGCTGTTCTCCTGGGGAGGATGGGTGGCTGTGCCTACCACAGCAGGTTAGCCGCAACTGGCCACAGGAAACCAGAGTTCTGCTGAGGGGGCTGCCTGAGCCCACACTCCTGCTGTCCCACTGCTACCTACCATCACCCTGGAGAGGAGGGCGGAGGCCCATTCTGCAGACAGCTGTGCCAGCCAGGCCCTTGGCTCCTGGTTAGGTTGCTGCACAGCGCATATTCCTGATTCTTTTTGGCTTGCTTATTGCCTGCTCTCCATCACAAACTCTGTGAGAACAGTGACTTTGTTCCACTCATAATCCCAATGCACCAGAGCAACACCTTATATATTCACCACATTTATTACATAAATGAGTAAATAAATACAATAATTTCTTTCCATGTAAAACACTATTAACTTGAATTTAATGCTAAGGCTTGTAAAGTAAAAGGACAAGTGGGAAATGCAATGAGATTACACCATACACACATTGCAATTACTTAAACTCCCCATACACATTTTAAAATGTTTTTTATTTAAAAACAGTTTAAACAGTTGCTCTATTTACTGAGCGAGCATGTACCCAGGTCCAATACTCACTGGAAAGAATACAGAAGAGAGAAGATCTTCCTAATCACTGATAGGGAAATAAATCCCAACATTCGAGAGGTCAGATGAGTGAGAGACAAGAGAATCCTGACAGTGCTTGTGGGAGAGATTGCGAAGCTACACAGGACCTTACAAAATTCAACTCCAGAATGTTAGGAGGAACTGCCGATAGGACGCTAAACACCCCTGCTGACCTCAGCAGATGTGAACACCTCTGACACAATCTCACAGCTTCAGCTGGCCTGACCTTGATGCTCAACTCCAGCCCAGCCTCCCTGCCACAAGCCCCCAGGACTGACAGGCAGTGGGAGCCTCCCTGTGCAGACTGTCAGGAGAACCGGGCTGCTGTTCCTCTGACCGGGGATTCATACAGGTGAACTCGAAAACGGTCCCCAAATATTACTAACAATAAAAGATTGGTGAAAATGTAGAATAAAATACCTTTTAAGAGAGGTTAAAACTAGATACCAGGAGAGCATATAGCACTTGCCACATCATTCTAAGGTGATGACAACAGCCCTGCTGCAGTTTCACCCATTAAGCCTAACAAACCTCCTTTGCTAAAAGTAACAGGTATCTACTTGTAAATTTCATTTTTCAAATAAAGCTGCGTTTAGTTGAACCTAGCAATTTATCCTAGTTACTTATCTGTAAATAAGTTGCAACCCTACTGAAACAAGCACGGAGCCCAGAGACCCCCGACAGTTCACTGATCTCCAGAGCCATGGGCGCTGCACAGTCTGCTGAGAGCCTGGGCTACCTGCTAAGGCACAGGCGTGCATGTGCACACATACTTCCACATTCCCCGGCTCATCTGTGCGGGGCCTGAAGGGTGCACGACACAAACCCCTGCAGCCCCACTCGAGTCCTCCCTGCTCTCAAAGGTGTCCATACAGTACCCACTGTATTTAATACTCACAAACTACCAGTGCATACATACCACTCACTAACAAATATGCAGATAGAGCACTTTAGAAGTTCCAACAGTAATGCACAAACAAGGTCTAGTATTTTCTCCACACAGTTCAGTGACTGGCTTGAGGGGCCCATGCAGTGTACAAACCACACCAGAAACCACGGCTATGTGCCATGGTCACTAACGCACCCTGGACGGCCTGTGCCTCTGCTGTAAGAAAGAGGCAGTCCCTGAGTAGGTACAGGGGGTAGGTGGAACAGCAGGGAGGAGCTTGAGTGGGGCTGCACAGCTGGCAACCACAGCAGTGCCCAGCCCCAGCCAGAACATCCTGCCAGTCTCCCCTAGTGCCTCGGGCTCTGGGCAGGCCTCAGGCAGGCACCCACAGCCTCTCAGCAGTGCACAGAGGAACCAGATGAACACCAGCTCAAGGGGAATGGTTCTGAGGACACTGCTACTTTAATATTAATTTTTTTAAAAATCTACTGATATTGACTAATAGATTATTCTAGAAAGTCACATAGCTCTTTAATTCTGAAAATCTACAAATCTACAAAGATCAGACAATAACAAAATCATTCCTCTAAAATCCTGGTCAAGAGGTTTGTGCCACAGTGATAAATTATAAAACACACTTTTCAGAGCTGGGAATGCAGCTCAGTGCTAGAGTTCTTGGTGCTGCATGCACAAGGACCTGGATTTGATCCCCAGCACCACAAAAATAAATAAAATTATATTTTAAAAAATCTCAAAATCAAGAGTAGCTATCATCTTAAAAAAAACACACTTTTCAAGTTGAAAGTACTAAAACTTAACAAAAAGTAACAATACTCAGACAAAGCTTTCATTTAATAGCACTTATTATTCATGAGTCATACTTCAAATCTGTATTTCTAAAGAAGGTAAAAGAGCCGTAAGACAGTAAATTCTAAAATGCTAGTAAGATTCCATTATCAGATATCTAAATGTTTATATCCAGTTAGAAATTAACTTTGTTAAGAATTAAGTGAGCTATACACCAGGTAAGGCTTCATCAGCAAGGCATTAGCAAGGCAGAGATCATGTGACCACAATCATCTATGTGAGTAAGGTGTCCTTCATGACAAGCTGCACACCAGCTCCCCCACGAGGGTTCAACAGAAAATGTTTCATGTGTGATTCTTTGCACAACAATCTCCTGTTCATATCTTTAGAAGAATGAGTGGGTAGAACGAAACCTTGTGTTAAGAAGGACCTGGGTATCCACCGCAGTGCAAGCCAACAGATGCATGTGCTCAGCCCGCCTGAGTCAGCCCCTGCGTTCCATTAGCACATTCGCATCCCCACCACTGCAGCAGTTGCAGAAGAGCGCTCAGAGGGCTGGGCACGAGGGTCACTGCCACAGCTTCACAGGGAGCTCCACGTTCTGCCCTGTGACACACGACTGATACAGTACTCAGAAGTTTAATGGGAGTTTGCTAAAAAGACACAGACATTTTGTTATAAAAACAAATTATACTGTCTTTATTAAACCAGTAGGATTGTTTTTTGTCCCTGGACTCAAAGGTTAGTTTAAATTATTAATGTAACTAGGTATTTAAACTCCCTTCTCTAAATCAGATTTTTGAATCAGAGTTTCCCAGAGATAGTGTCAAAAAATAAAAGCAATCATTTTAAACGTTATTACTTTTAGGATTAATGTAAATAGGCTTACTGTGGATTGTTTTATTTTCAAAAGACAAAGTCATTCTAAAACTTTAAGATAGGTCTCTGGGAATAGAATAGAAGATGATACTATTAAACCAAAGATTTCAACTTCCGGTTCAGTCTTACCGTGAAAGTATATTTTTGTTAAATTATATCAATTAGAAATATGATATTGGCTTCTAGTATCAGCCAGGAAGATACAAAATCATTTGAAATTGCCTTTTACAAAGGAAAATTACAATGTCCAGTAGTAGATGAGATTAATAGCAGACAGAAGAGGTTAGCAAACTCCGAGACACAGCCACAGAAACATAAGAGGAAGCACAGAGAGCAGAACAATTCAAAAGCAGCATCAATAACCTGTGAGTCACTTGCCAGTGGCTGCTGTGCTTGTGGTCAGAGTCCCCAAAGGAGAGAGAAGGTAAATTACTGGAAGAAGCAATGGCTGAACATCGTCTAGATGAGATGAACACTATACCTGCAAAGCAAAGAAGCACCAGGAACTCACAAAGAGTAAGAAATGCAAGGAAAACTATGCCAAAGCACAAAGTAAGCTACTTTCTTAAAAAAAAAAAAAAAAAAAAAATTAAAGTTGCCAAAAGGAAAAAAATCACATAGAAAAGAACAAAAAATGATGGTCATTGAAGATTTGTTGTCAAGAATGATGCAAAGGACAAAACAATTAAACAAGTTTTAAAGTACTGAAAGAAAGTAATAAAAATTTCATACCCAGCAAAAACATCTTTCAAAAGCAAGACAATCTAAACACATTTCACACACACAAACAGCAGAAATTCATTATCAGCAGACCTGCATGCAAATAGTGTTAAAGACAGTCCTTGAGGCAGAGGGAAAATGATGTCAGAAGGAACCTGGATGGACATAAGGGAATGAGGAGTAGCAGGAATGATCAGTGCATGGGCAAATACGAAAGATTTCTTACATTTTTAAACTTCTTTAAAAGACCATTGTTCAGTACTAGGGATATAGCTCAATAGTAAAATGCTTGCCTAGCATAACTAGGGCTTGGGTTTAACCTCCAGAACTACCAAAGGAACAAAAGGAAACCATCATAATAAAACCAGAAAAAAGTCAACACTCTGTGAGGTTAAAACCTCACAGGGCAAAGCCTGCTCCCTTCAAGAGGACTCCAGAACTGCCACTAGGGAGACCAACAGCCTTCACAGCTACTGTAGATCTCCTGATGCCCTGGCACTGATGGACTCACAACTTCTGTGTATGTGGATACAGCTGTCTATGCCTCTACCATCCCAGTGCCTAGCCCAGCTCTAGCCATGGCTGCTGCCAGGGCTCCAACCCTAAGACCTAGCACAGCGCTACACACACACAGAACCAACCCCTGCCTCCTACCACTACTTCTGCTGCGAGCCTGCTGGGGGTCAGCTGCAGCCCACAGTGTGGGCCTCTGACATGGCAGTGCACCCACCTGTAGCAAGTCTAGCCCCTGCCTACCAAGCATGCATGCTGCTAGCTGAGGCACCAAAGAGCTCAACAACACTTGCAGCTACATAGATGCCCCAAAGATTTCACTGCTCAGCACCACAGTGAAACACCCCTGCTCAACACCAACCCCAGTCAATGCCCTGGTAAACCCCTCCCTTGGCATTCTCTTGCACTATGCCTGGAGCAACAGTAGGCTCCCAGATAACCCCCAAACAGTGTCCCCATGCGCTCCCCAGCTCCACATGTGAAGAGCTTTCTTATTCACAACAGCCTTTCAAGTCTGGAAGATGTGACTGCTTCTTCAGATGTACAGACGCCAACACAAGATACAGAAAGTGAAAACCCAGGAAACATGACCCCACCAAAGGAACATAATCAACTTCCAATCAATCAAGTGATCGATCAGTGCAAATCCGACTGCCTGCCTGACAATGACTTCATAATAATCACTCTAAAGAAACTCATCAAGGTACAAAAGAATACATACAATTTAATGAGATCAGGAAAATTATATAAGAATAAAATGAGAAGTTAAAGAGAAATCATAAAAGAACCAACAGTAATTCTGGACCTGAAGAATACAATGATAGAAATAAAAATTCAACACAGCTTCAATAGCAGATTTGATTAAGTAAAGGAAAGGTTTTCTGAATCTGAAGATAGATCATTTGAAAGAGAAAGAGAAAAGACAAGAATGAAAAAGTGCAAAGAAAACTTACGGAACTTGAAACACACCATCAAGCAAATCAATATGCCAGCAGCTGTTCCAGAAGAAATAGAGTTGGCAGAAAACTCAAACCCACCAAACCCCAAACAGGATAAACATAAAAGAGTGTTCTACATTGAGGCATATCACAGCCAAGCTGTTAAAAGACAGAGAATTTTAAAGCAGCAAAAAGAGAGCAGCTCATCTCATACAAGGAGAAGATTGATTCCTCAGCAAAGACTTGGCAAACTAATAGAATGGCTGATGCATTCAATGCACTGAAAGAGAAACTGTCACCCAAGAACAGTATCCTTGAAGAGGTGATAGTCTTTCCAAGACAAAAATGGAGGCAGTCACCACCAGACCTATCTTATGAGAAATGCTTACTTAGAACAGTGCTTCACATGGGACATAAAGAAGACAAAGGAGAAATGTGAAAGCATATGAAAAGTATAAATCTCACTGGTAAAGGTAAATACCAAATATAAAATAATATAAAACTGTAATGGTTATAAGCAATTTTTTTTTCAGTACTGGGGATTGAACTCAGGACCTTGTGTTTGCTAGGCAGGCGCTTATTCCACTGAGCTATATCCCCACCCCAGGCAAATTAATGTTAATCTTAATGTAAAAATTAAGAGACAAAATAAATTCTGACTTCATGAGCATAAAGTGGGGGAAGATGTGAAAGTGTACAATCTCATTAAACACAAGTTGTTATATTAAAACAAACAATTATAACTGCAAAAGGATTCATAGAAGTCTCATCACAAAGGTAAAACCTGCAGTACACACAAAAAAGATAACAGAACGGTATCAAACCAAACCAAAGCACTACAGAACAATCACATAACAAAAGAAGGTAGCCAGAGAGGAAAAAATAACTGTAAAACAATAATATAATGTCCACAAGTCTTTACTTCCCTATAATTACTGTAACTGTAAATAGACTAAACATCTCTCCAGTCAAAAGCACTCAGGGCCCAAGGATGTAACTCCAAGATAAAGTGCTTTCCTAGTATGCATTAGAACCTGGTTGGTCATGGAAAAGAAAGTGAGAGAAAAAGAGGAAAGAGAAAAAAGGGGTGAAAAAGAGGGGAAGGAGGGTAACACAATGACAAAAACAAACAAACTCCAAGGATGCACTGCCTTGAGATTCATTTTATAAAAAAAGAAACACACAGGCTAAAAGTAAAGGGATGAAAAAAGTGATTCATGCTAATGACAACCAACTGAAAGCAGAGGTAGATACACTAGCATCAGGCAAAGCATAAGACAAAATACGTCTCAAGAGACAAAGTAGGTCATACATAATGATTAAAAGGGTCAAATCCACAGAAAGACATAACAACATGCATGTGTACATATAGCCACATCCAGCAACAGAATACCTAAATATGTAAAGTAGATGTCAACAAAGCTTAAGAAAAAACTGACAGCAGCACAGTAACAGCAGAGTGAGCACCCTACTTTCAGTGACAGTCAGGACATTCAGACAGAAAATCAGTAAGGAAACAGCTGACATGAACAGCATTCTAAAACAAACAGGTCTAGCGGACATATACAGAACTTTCCACCCAACACCAGCAAATTACACATTCTTCTGAAGTGCACGTGGAACATTTTCAGGATAAATTATGTTAGGTCACATAATAATTTTTAGTAAATTTAAGAAAGCTGAAATCATACCAACTATTTATCTTCTCACACTGTAGTGGAATGAAACCAGAAATCAGTAACAGAATGAAAACAGGGGAGAAAGTTTTAATATGAAAACCAGGCAATATACCATAAGGTTAAAAGATACTGAGACAAACAAGAATTAAACTGCAATTTAATAATGCTTATGGAATGCCACAAGAGCAATACAAAAAGGGAAGTGCACAGTGACAAATGTCTACATCTTTTTAAATATTCAATTAAACAAGCTAACTTTAAAACTCAAAGAACTATAAAGGAAGAAAAATTAAACCCAAAGTTAGCAGACACAAGAAAATAACAAAGTTGAGGCAGAAATAAATGAAATTAAAAAAAAAAAAAAACACTTTCAAAATCAAAGAACTAAGCTGATTTTTTAAAAGGACAGAATTGACAAACTCTTGCTAGGGTAACAGGAAATGAGAGAAAACTTAAATAAGAAATGAAAGGACATAGTAACAGATGACAGAATGAAACAGAATGTTAGGGACTATTAGGAACAACTATTTGCCAATAAATCAAATAACTTCAAAGAAATGGACGAATTCCTTGAAACACACCTACCAAGACTGACTCCCACGTGGTGCTCCTCCCCAAGGAGCACACTGCTCCAAGGGGGAAGGATGCAGGGTGAGGTGTGAGGTGAAGTGGCCCTCTGCGGGCAGGGAGAGTGGGAGGCGAGGCCCCACCCACCCAGGGGCCAGCCCCAAGCAGGCAGCCCGGGGAACAGTCAGGTGCCTCAGGGAAGAGCACAGTAGCACTCGTGGCAAACCAGGTGCCAGGTGCAGTGGCATGAAGGCAGACACAGGCTTTCCTGCTCACACGGACAGCTGCCTGTACTCACAACAGCTCAGGCTGTGCAGTGCAGAGGAACAGGTGATACTGGTGTGGCCAGGCTCCCACAGTTTCCACCTGAGGCAACTCGATGCCATCTGCATACAAGTACTCACAGCCTTGACACCTGCCCTCTGTGACAAGTGGACTGGGCAGAGGGGGGCCAGATGAGGCTCTCCTGGTAGAACTTTCTCTGTGCCGTAGGTCAGTGGCACATGTTCCCCGCCTGCCTTCCCTGTCGTGTCATGAGCATGTCACTGGAAGACAGGTGAGATGCTCAAAGCCACTTGTGTGGTAAACACAAGCCTTGGAGTTAGGAGAGTGCTCTGGCCAGGAGAGGCGCAAGAGGGCAAGTGTTTGCTAAGCACCTACTGAGTAATGCTTTCCTTCAAATAATTTACTGAGGCAAAATTCATGTAACATGCAATTAACCATTTTATTTATTTATCTAGGTACCAGGAATCAAACTCAGGACCTTGTGCTTCCCAGCAGGCGCTGTGCCACTGAGCTATATTCCCAGCCCAGAATTAACCATTTTAAATTTTAAAAACTCGAGGGCATTGGACATCCACAATGTTGAACAACTGTCACCTCTACCCAATTCTGATACACATGAGCCCCCCCAAGGAAACCCTGACCCTAAGCAGTTCCCACATGCCCCATTACCCTTTCTCCCCACCCTCATGACCACTAACCTACTGTCTGTCTCCTTGAATTTTAGAGGGACGTTTTGTATAAATGCAATCACACGATATGTAGGCTTCCACGTCTGGTTCATTTCACCGAACATAATGCTTTTAAGGTCCATCCATTCTGTACCACACGACAGTAAAACATTCCTTTTTTTGTTTTTTTGTAACCTTTTACTTTTCTTTGGAGTGCCAGGAATCAAACCCAGGGCCTTATACATGTTAAGCAAACCTTCTCATTGAACTAGACCCTTAGTCCTCTTTTCCTTGTGTGGAAAAGCTCATATAAAACGTATAAGCATAACTGTCTGGAATGTGCAGTTTGTGGTGCTGATTACACTCACGCAGTACAATCATCACCACCACCCACTGCCGGACTTTCCCTTGCCCTGCAAATCTGAAACCCTGTAGCCTTTAAGCATCTTCCCATCCTTCCTCCTTTCAACCTGACACCCACAGCTCTACTTGAACTGCGCTGCTCTAAGTACCTCTTGTAAGTGTACTCCTGCGGTATTTGTGTTTTTGTGACTGGCTTGCTTCACTCAGAAGCCATTCTTTTTTATAGCTGAGTAACTATATTCTATCTTATTTATGTACTATAATTTGTTTACCCATTTACCTGATGATGGACAGCTGGGTCGTCTCTACTTTTGGCTACTGTTATAAGGGTCTTTAAAAATAATTAAACCAGAACACATGGCCAAACAAGCTTGTAAGACGGAAATAAAGACAGAATAAGCCAGGTACAGTAGTGCGTCCCTGTAACCCCAGCACTCTGTGAGGCTGAAGCACCTGGTTCACAAGTCTAGGCCCTGCCTGGGCACCTCAGTAACTTAGTGAGGCTCTTGACTCAAAAACAAAACAAAACTGGGGGAGAGGGAGGTGGAGATGTAATTCAGTACCAAGGTCCTGGGTTCCCTCCCTAGTACCATAATAGAAAAAAACAGGTAGAGCAGAAGCAGGACCACTGGATTATCTCAGTCCATATACTTTGAGGACAGCCTGCCCTCCAACAGGCAGCATGCACCAACTTCAACTGCCATATGGGACAGAAAGACGCAGAAACAGGGGCATGTCCTTAAAGGAACACAACATTTCCTGAGAAAGCCAATACACATGAGTCTTAAACGAGGTTGAAATTGCAAGAACCCGAGACAGCTTTGAGGGAATGCAATTGGCCACGTTAGCAGGTTTGGAGAGGTAGAGAAAGGTCAAGAGGACAGGCTGTGGGAACACGTGACACAGCCGAGATAGGAATGGACCTGCCCTCTTCCGGATGACTGTTTACATGCTCCTAACTCCCTCTTCTAATCCGAAGGCAATTTAATTTAAGAGCCCCAGTGGACCACAGTATGTGAACTTGAATACAAACTATAAAATCCAACTAAGGAGAATGGTCATCAGAGTCCAAAAAGGAGCTAATTTTCTGAGAATGGAACCTCTGAGCCCTCCCATGTGACTAGCAGGTATCTGCTCTCCTCCTGAAGGAACTCTCCACCTCTCACAGGATTACCACCACATAATCACAACCCCTCGTGTGGAAAATGAAGTACTTCTGTAGTCTTCTGGTTTGCTTTCATGGTTCCTGACTTAAGCCTCCTCAAAAAAGGAAAAAAAAAAAAACTATGCTCAATGTATTTACCAACGTTCCTCTTACAATGAAATATTAAAAAGAAAACCATGTACTCACCTCTTAATGACTTTTTCTTTTTTCTAAAAGAAGGGGGAAGAAAGGGTAGCTATAAGAACTCCTGACAGGAAGAAACTGAACACTGCTACTTGGTATCTGCTGCCAGATGGCAGAGGCACTGGCCGTAGCTCCCAAGCTTCTGGTTTGGCCTCCTGGATAGAAGTGTCCCAAATACTAAAGAGACAGTGACTCTGCTTTTACAAGTACCAGTGTGGGGTGGCAGTGGAAGCTGTCTGCAGCACACAGTGAGGCTCGCCTGCTTCACTTCGGGTGGGAGGAGGGACATCGCAGGGTCGGCTGTGGAACAAGTGACAGGGTAGTCACAGAGCCGTGTAAGAGACAGTGAAGGAGGGGCAAGAAAGAGGAAGTGGTGACCAGAAATAAAGACAGAAAGCATCCGATCTGAGGCAAGATTAAAAACAGCAAAGCCACAGAACAATTAAAAACAGAACCCTCAAAACTGGGCAATCAGGAAGTCACCAGTAACCTACACATAAAGAGACAGTTAAGTGTTTTGGTTTGAAATTCATTTGCAGAATGCTGAGCTCTGACGGAGCTCTTCTAACTCCACTGGATAGCACAGAAAGTGAAGTCATCAGAAGGAGTAAGAATGCCAGCAAGAGAAACAGCAACAAAATCATGTCCGGGTGAGAGCTAAAATCTCCTGTGGAGTTTACAACCTCCTCACTACACACACACAAAGACAAGATTTTAAAAGGTACAATCAAAGTGGGCTGTGGAAAGTGAAGAGGAGACAGGGATTTTAAAAGTTGGGTCATAAGCAGTTTTAGCCTATCTTTAATTTTAAGTATTTTTTTATAAGAACTATCTATTCATGCACTTACATAACTAAAAATCAAGTTTCTTATAATTGAGATAATGATTGAGCACATATACTATTAAGAATACTCAGGCCTTTAGTCTTAGGATGAATTAGGCCCTTTCTGTAATTGTTTAGTTGTACTTTTAACATTTTAACTGTACCATTTATAAAATGGTCTCTTACAAGCCATGCATGGTGTTGCGCACCTGTAATCCCAGCACTCAGGAGGCTGAGGCTGGAGGATCACTTCAACTTTAACGCCAGCCTGGGCTACATAGTAAGTTCAAGGCCAGCCTTAACTGCATAGCAAGACTGTGTCAAAAAAACAAACAAAAATGGCCTCTATGGTTGCTTCTGGTTAAACAGTCTGACTGGAATTCTTTTCATATGAAAGTTATTTGATAACAAACTAAATTTAAGGTTTTTATATACCAAGAGGTGGCTAAATGTATAGATCCATGTGACCAACATGACATTTTCTCATCAGGCTTACATCTCCCTAAAACAGGTACAGTATCAAAAGCACAAGATAAGTAGACACTGGGAAAGGGCTGCTAGTTACTTATTAGTGGTTCTTCTAACTTTTGGAGACACAGAACAATTTTAAGAATTCTTCACTCTTAAAACTCCTAACTAGATATATAAATTTACTGTTCAGATGTAAGTAGATTAGTTGATCAAAAGTTAATTATTTTCTGTAAAACATCTGAATAGAAAGTTATATATAACTTTTTGCTGAGAAATTTTGAATATAGGTTTTGAAATTTTACATCAATTTCACAATTGAAAACATATGATTTATATTTCCAGTGCACGTCTGACATTGCTAATTGCCTGTGAAAGAATAATTTATTTCTGTTTTACAACTAGAAATGGAAAGGGAAAGCCCTGGGTAAAGATTAGCAGTATATTTACAAAACCCCAAATGAAGGCCTCTCCAAAAAATGGGGAAAAAACCCATTTTAGCAAGATCCTGTAATCACGGAACAAAAGAGAATAATCCATCTTATCTCATGCAAAATGACAGCCTGCATGGGACCAAAACGAAAAATGCACTGAAATACTAAAAATAAAGTCCAGTTAATCTAAAATGGTATTTTTAATAATATAAAATTGCACACACACTTTTTAAAAAAATCTAAATTGGGCCTTATATAACTTACTCAAGTTACAGAAAGAACATCCATAAAAAATAACTACAAAAATAACTTTAAAACAGAGAATAGCAAAAGAATTTCAAAGACTATTGTTTACATTTGAAAAAAAACTCTCATTTGGTTAAAGGAGATTTCAAATAAAGAATAACAGAAAAAGGCAATGTCTCATTGTTTTCTTGATTAAGGACAATAAGTCACATAATATCCTTAACATTCGTTGGAACATTTAAAACATTTTGTATCCACAAAATGGGCATCCATTTGTGTCCCCATCCGGACATCCACAGATGGCTAGTTTGGTCCTGTT
This sequence comes from Dinomys branickii, assembly GCA_004027595.1. Classification (NCBI taxonomy): domain Eukaryota; kingdom Metazoa; phylum Chordata; class Mammalia; order Rodentia; family Dinomyidae; genus Dinomys; species Dinomys branickii. Next base: position 35,999 of record PVLD010010793.1, on the reverse strand, counting down.
CTCTTTTCAGCTTCTTTGCAAGCATCACTGCTCATCACCTTAAGAGTCTAGTAAACTACACAGTCAACTGTTTACTAAAAATATGAACATCAAATCCCCCAAAATGTGGACTCTTCAAACTAAAGTCCAAACCTGAAACAAAACAATGTTCTAAAGGATGGCATGGCCTTACTATTAAAGGGTTTTAAAGGGTTCTGATAAAAAAATTTTACGAATAGATTCTCTGTGCTTCCTATGAACAATAACACTATGAGGCATATTCACATTATCTGACTAAAATACTTGGTCAAAATATTCACAACTTTATTATCTGTAGTAAGAAATATGATATACAATTTATTTACTGGTTATTTTTCAATTAGCGTAACATTTTCCACACTCAACAGTAACAAGCCATTTTAAAAGGAATTCTTTAGTGACGTATTGCATAACATCACGCACACAACCCCAAAGCTATTGTTCATAATGCTTGCGATGCATCACTAATAGCATCTGGCAAACTTTTTAAAAGAAAAAAACCCACAAAACATTTTGATTTTCAAAGCAAAAATATGACCAAATTAACTATACTGAAAGTATTTTTAATGTATGCACTCAAAATTAGTCTTCACTAAAGCATTGTTAAAGTAAGAGAAAGTCTGTGTACGCAGTTAAAGTACGATTTTTCCTGTTATTGCCTCATTCTGCCTAAGTGATGAGCTGCGGCTGGCTGATCTCACAGGAGCAAATGAGACCATACTAAGGTCAGATTTCCCTGTGAGAGGCGCAGAAAAGAGAGTGAAATTTTCACAGCTTGGACTTTGGTTGTTAAACACATTCTCTATTCCAGTCTTACAAGCTTTTCAGCTAGTAAATCAAAATCCTGCTATACACTAAGATAATATTCACAACAATTCTCTATATTTTACCTTCTTAAAATCAAAGACTCAATTCCAAAGGGTTAATAGAGGAATTACAAAGTAACTCTCTAGTTTGCATTTCCCATAATACTAAAATAAAGCTTTATCTTTAGACTAGAAATTTGCTTTTTTAATACTCTGAAAAGCCTCTATGAATCTGTTTAACGTATTTATTTCTTTTCATCTATTCAGTGCCACTGGGCATAACATGTACTGCAGTGCGTGTTGATATTTTGCAAAGCACCACATGACTCACTGTACCCTAATGCACTCCATTAATCCTGTTTGGACAGCTGGGTCCAGGCATTTGTTAGCTGCATTTTAATTGTTCCATTTTTCTTTCTTTTTTTTTTTCTTTTTATTTATCTCTATGGCAAACTGCTTAGGAATTTGTCAGCCTTCAAAAAGTAAATTTTACCATTAATTTGTCTTTTTTATATTAAAACTATGTTCAACATATAATTTTCTGCCATAATATCAGTACATATTAACAATTTGCAATTAATCTTAAATAATAGAATGTGGTAAGTTTCCTAAATGTTAAAATGGTAGAGAAGCTGTTTCAGCACAAGCTATCTGATGGACTGTCGTAACACATATGACAATGTTTAGCTTCCAATTAGATTACTGGTGTGCACATCTTTGGCATTTCCAGGATTAGCACACTATAACAGGTACCAAAACAATAACAGCCCCAAAGAGCAAACATGAAAGAACACGACTAAATACGTGGGGTTTGGGTCAGCTTGTAGAATAAGAGCTCCTTTTACACTTAACTTTAATTCCACTTTCTATTGAAACATGAAATTCTTTGTACAAACCAGATCACTGCAAAGCTCTCGCTTCGTGCACAGCCTGCAACCTGACGGCTCTGAGCCCTGAATCACTAGCAGAGATGCCAGCGGAGCCAAAGCAGAAGCAACCCAACGGCACTGCACCTGCTGCTCAGAAAAGGGTGCTCACCTCCACAGATGCGCTCTTTCTGATCATTTCTCTAACTATTAATTTCTTAAAGTACAGCCTAAGTCTTGTGAATCAGGCAGAACAGAATTTTTTGTCTGAAATAATATTTAGCCAAGAGCCAAACATACAGTCTACAGCAGCAAAAAGACAAAAGGGCCAAATGAAGACTTTCCCAACTATCCCTGTGACAAAGTGGGATCTGTTTTACTTTGAAAGAGGACCAACATCATCTTTGCATGCTGAAAGTGAAGGAAACCATATGCATGCCACACCATGGAGACTAAGGGACAGAAAGGTGTCCTCTGAGTTTACAGATTTACAGTTTTTAAAACAACACACAAAATTTTACCTTTGAAAAGGCAGTTCATATAATGAAAATTAGTTTAATATTTTCCAGATTAACTTTCTCGATAAACCTACAGTCTCCTCAGGAGAACACTTAAAAGTTTAACCTGTGAATTTGAAACAAACAAACAAAAAACCCCAGTCTATTGTTTGGAGAAGGAATGTTTTAAGTCTTGACCAAAAAGGTCTTTATCTGACAAAGGTACTTGTGTAAGTATGGGCCTACACATAAATGAAGTAAGGACTAAAGAAACAGTACGATGTGGGAAGAAACACTGTATTTTCAAATTGATCCTTTTGAAGGCGTTTAGACAGTAAGAGTTAGAGATGCTGGTAAAGACATCTTTAAAAGATGAGATCTTACGTGAACATTCCTCATGTGCACTTACCCAGTGTTCTGGACATCACAGGCAGAGCGGAGCTCAAGACCAAGATGGACACACAATTCCCAATGATCTGTTGGGTCAAATCAGGAAGAACACAGAGCAGTGAGGCAGAACACTCGCCAAGCCATCCCCTCTGGGAAGTCACTGTGGAACAGTCACCTACTGAACTTTGCCAACTTCTTCGTGGTACTTAATGTTCAATATAGAATTTTAAAAGAATAATAAGCTTTTTCTACAGATACAGTTATATCTGTACTTCCTAAAAAATATTTACAGTCTATAAATATGAAGTTATGGAATACATATTAATCTACACAGAGAATGCATTTTACATTATTGACATGCCTGCCAATTTAAAAGTTTTACCTGTCAAGTAAAAAAGAATTATTACACTTAATACTGACTATATTTTTAAAGCCTAATTATTGGTAAGTTTCCTCATATAATATCTACCTCTACTATGTTTAACTATTGTAAGGTTTAATTTAAGAAGTGCTGGAAATCTAAACATCTAAACTCTAGTAATTCTTTTTAAATATATCCTACACTTATTCTTTCACATTAAATAGCAGGAGCTGAAAATATTAATACATATAATTACTTAAACCAGATGCTAATACCTCAGCTGTGTACTGACTTCAAAGAAGTCAGACCCCTATAGATTTGTATATATAAATACATATATGAATAGATATAAAATATCTCCCCTTTAGGCTAAAAATATGAAATGCATAATTCTTTTAAAGAAACCGTGGCTCTCCATCATCCTCCGCCAGCCGCGGGAATACTTTACAAAGATTCAGTCACACTACAAGGAAACAGCAATTCTATGCTGAGGCCAGTGGACACAGTGCAGGAAGTCAAATTAGCCTCAGACAGTGCAGTTTCTGAATAGAACTCCTCTGTCTTACTTTAATTATTCAAATTTGAAACACTTTGTCTCTACTACTTGTAGCAACTAAGTTCTTCAGATTTCAAACAAGCCCCCTGAAGTACAGTTAGTACAATCAAAGTTACTCATTAGCAATACGTTTTCTTTAGAGGAAAAAGAATCCTTTCAGGAGCCTTCTATAGCTAGTTAACAAGCTCTGCAGTTCTATGCATTTACAAGTGAATGGATGCCATCCAAATTAAACAGAGCACATCCTTTTCCCACTCACTCAGCGTTTTGAAAACCTTCCAGTTTGTGTTTATGCAACTTACAAACAAATATCTATCACAACAGATGAACCATTCGGGGAGATTACTAAATAAAACAGTCCACTTGTCTTGGAAAGCAAAAAGAGGCCACAGTCACCTAAGACTTTACCTTACCTTTGTCATGGTTGTGTCATCCTTCTTGGGTGTAAAGTTTCCAAAAAATCGGAGGCTATAGAAACCAACAACGGAAGACACCATAAGATAGCTGTGAGAATGAAGGAAAAACTCTCCAAAAGAATGCAAGTTTCCATAGGTTCTCAGCAGCTTCCCAAAAAATCATAGGGCCCACAGGAAAAACAAAACAAAACAAAAAGCCGCTCTGAGTGCTTGAAGAAGACTGACTTGTTTTTTCTTCTAGACAAGTGTCTTAGTAAATTGCCACTGTCCCAGAACTAGACAGAAAACTTGTTAACAGGCAGCACGTTCAGTCACAGGAAGGATACAAAATCAAGACGATTTCAAGCGCAGCCCCCACAAACCCGAAAGTAGAGAGGGAGGCGCGTCCTATTCCAGGACCCTGGGGGGAAGAAGCACTTTTCAGAATTCAATGACACCGTTATAGCTTATCTCCCTAAAGTTGTTTCGTACATATATTTTAAATTAGGTATGTTTAATATCTCGAAATAACATGTACTCTTTCAAAGGCCAATAAAATATATCATTAAAGTGACTTCATCAGCCACCATGTTAACAAAGTAATTAAACAAGCTCAAAAAATCTGATTTACCCCAAATATAATTTAAATTACTTCTCAAAATATTATTATGTTTACTGTTATGAAGTGGAATTGTTTGCTAATTGAGAAAAAATATTGAATATTCTTGGGGGAATTTTTTAAAATTTGATTTTAAGACAGGATCTTGTGGCCCTCCTGCCTCAGTCCGATCACATTTCTGTACCATCACATTCAGCTGTCTTTCTAATAGTGTGGTAGAAGTAGATGATAAGCCTGTCTAAAAGCTGAGGCAACATAAAAGGATTACACAAAGCATATCAAATTTAAGCTAAGCTTAGGAAGAAAGTAAATGCACATTCTGCTTTCCCCAAATCTACTAGAACTCAGAGAATTCCAAAAAAAATGACTGTTAATACAGATTTTTACAAAATAATGTGTAATTTTTTTCCTAAATATTATGTCTATCTCAAAATTTATCTTCACCTAGAACTTTAAGAGACTCAAAACAGAAAAACAACATTATACAATGACATGTGAAAGGGAACATATTACCTACTAAAGCAGAAACAATATTTTCAAAGCTTACTAATTAAAGACTAAAGAAGCTATCTGAATATGAATTACTTGTCCAGCAGCCAGTTTACACTACAACACCAGAGACAAGTAAGAATGTGGTCAGCCTAATAAAAAATCAAACAATAAATAATATCATACACATCATATACATTCTAATTTTGGTATAAAGCAGTAAGAGCAGTGATAGAAATTTCACAGGTAAACAATTTTGCTCATCTTGTGAGGAGGAAATGTTGGGGTTAAGGACATGCTATCCCAAAACCGGGCAACTCTGTGTTTGAAGAAACCAAGGAAGGCCTTGCCTGACCTCTGGACCTTCTCTTCTGAAACAAGAGGGAGACCATCACTGGAGGATGCCCACGCTAACCCAGAAGAAAGAGCAGCCTCACCTCTGATGACAGGGTCTGCAGGTGTGCTGTGAGTGGCATGACCACTCAGTAACAACCTCTTCGTCTAATCATACTTCCTATATAGACACACAGATTCTCTAGGTTCTTTGAGTCTTCATTCCTGAAGGCTCCTCTGTCATATGAAACTGTATTAAATTTGTCCACTTTTCTCTGTTAATTTTGTTTTCATACAGTAGCCTCAGCCATGAACCTTATGTTGAGTGAAAAGAAGATATTTTTTCTCCCCTACAAAGACCCACTGGCCAAAGGAAGAATATTATGGAATATTCTTAAAGCAAAAGCCACGATCCATTCTAACAGAAACACAAATTTCAACACAGAAACACAAGAATATGACAAAACAAAGCAACATGACTCTTCCAAATACCTGTAACTCATCAGTAACTGAATGTACGGATATCAAAATAGATGAAAGGCTGGACAAAAATTCCAGATTGTTTTTTTAAATGATCAATGACTTCAAATAGGATACAAATAAGCAGCTGAATGAATTAAGGAAGACAATTCAGTATATGAAGAAGCAATTCAACAAAGAGAAAGAGATTAGGAAGAACCAAAGAAATCTTAAAATTGAAAAGTACAAGTCATATCAAAATCTCAGTGCAAAGCCTCCCCAAAAGAATCAAGTAGAAGACAGAGTTTTGGGACTTGAGGCTAAGGTTAATCGATTAACAATACTCAGATGCTAATGAATAAAAAGACAGTATGAACAAAATATCTAAGAACTCTGACACATGGTTCAAACGCAAACATACAAATCTTGGTGTAGAATAAAGCACCATGGTCCAAACTAAAGAAACAGAAAATATATTCAATGAAAAAGTAACAAAAATTTCCCTAATCTTGGGAAAGTTATGGACATCCAGTTACAAGAGGCTTTCAGAACCCCAAACAGGGCTGACCAAAAAAGAACCTCCCTATGTCATATGAGAGCTAAAATGTCAAAAGTACAGAGCAAGGAAAGAATACTGAAAGCTCAAATCTTGAAAACAACCCAAACACTCATCAATCAAGGAATGGACAAAAAAGATGGTCTTTTTATACAATGGAGTACTACTCAGTGATAAAGAAGGATAAACTCCAGGCTTTTGAGGTAAATGGATGCAACTAGAGACCATACTCATAAGTGAAATGAATCAGACTCACATGTGTGAACATCGTATTATATCCCAGGGTAAAAAACTGAAAGTAATAAGATCCAAAATGTACAATAAATGTTGTGAAAGGGAAAGAAACTGCTCAAGCCAGGCATAGTGGTGCATTCCTGTAATCCCAGAACTCATGAGGCTGAGGCAGGAGGATCACTGCAGGTTCAAGACCAGACCAGCCTGGGCTACCAAGTAAGTCCAAGGCCAGCCCAAACTGCATAGCAAGACCTTGTCTCAAAAAGACAGACAGACAGACAGACAGACAGAAAGAAAGAAAGAAAACTGCTCAAAAGGAAAAAAACATTTGGGATGCAGGAAAGGAGAAAAGAAGGAAGAGAAAAGAAAATATATATATACATGTACATGCAATAGCTAAAATAATTTTACTACTAATTTCTATTAATTCATTGAAAAGAATGGTTTGTATTTATATGACCAGCTTTGCATGCTCCTATCTTGTAATCTGAGCTACTACTTTAAAAACAATTCTTCAAAGAGCACTACTTTGAACAATATGCAATATTGTTGTTAATTTCCTATTACCTTGTTTTGAAATTGCTATTACTGACAAATGCTATTACTGCTATTATTAACAATAAATTTCTATTATTTGAAATTCCTACTATCTTGTTTTAAAATTCTGGATCATTGTTTTTTTTTTCTCTCTCTCTTTAAAATTAAAGAAAAAAGAATATTGAAAGCTGCAAGAGAGAAACAGCAACTCATTTATACAGGAAAACCCATCTGGGTAACCAAAGACTTCTTTCCAGAAATCCTAAAGGCCAAGAAGGCATGTATTTCAAGTCAACATAGATGACATTATTCAGCAAAGCTATCCTCCAAAATCAAAGGAGAAATAAAGACTTTTCAAGATAACCATAAACTAAAGAAATTTATGACCACTAAGCCAGCACTGCAGAAGATAAAGTAATCCTACACTGAAAGAATGAAGAATAGATAAGCTAGTGAGAATTAGTAAGAAATCAAAATTTTTTTTAAAAAACCACCACCAAATGACAGGAATGAATACCTTTCTATAATTTTGAACGTAAATGATTTTTTTAAGATAGGATCTTGCTTTGTAACCCAGGCTGGCACCAAACTAGCAATCCTCCTGTCTCTCGCTCCCAAATGCTGATATTATAGGGATATGCTACAATACCAATGTAAATGGTCTAAATTCTCCAATTAAAAGTGACAGACTGGCAAATTGGATTTAATGACAAAACCCAACCCTTTGGTGCCTGCAGGAAACACACCTCCCTAACAAAGACATACAGACAGAAAGGATGGAAAACAATATTCTATACAAGGGGAATCCAAAAGCAATGAGATTATACACTCATGTACACATTCATATCTGACTTCAAAGCAGACTTCAAAATTAGGACGGACAAACAAGACCACGTCATATTAGTAAATGGAACAATCCGCCAAGAAGACACAATTGTAATCATATATACACCAAATATCACTGCACCCAGCTTCATAAAACAAACATTTCTCAATATAAAGGAACACATATATCCCAAAATACTAATAGTGGGTAACTGATATTCCCCTCCAATCAACAAAGACACATTAGAGTTAAGCTCCACTATAGATCAAATGGACTTAAAAGATGCCCATGTAATAGTCCATCCCAAAAGAAAAAAATACACATTTTTTTCAGCAACTCATGAAACATTCTCCAAAACAGATCATATTTTAGGCCATAAAGCAAGTCTTAACAAATATCATAAAATAAAAAATTCTTGCATCTTAAAAGACCATAATAGAATGAAACTAAAAATCAACAGAAGGAGAAACTACAAATACAGAAAGATCACATAATTCACTTCTGAACAATCAACAAGTCACTGATGAAATCCAGGGGGAAGTTTAAAATTCCTAAATGAAAATGGAAAAGCAATATACCAGACTCTCTGATATACGTCAAAGGCAGTTCTAAGAGAAAAGTTTATAGTTATGACTGGCTATATCAAAAATCATAGAGACTGCAAATAAATAACCTAATGATATATCTCAAAGTTTTACAAAAATGAGAATAAAAACCAAACAAAACAGAAGGAAATAAATAATAAAGATCAGAGCTATAATTAATGAAATAGACAAAAAAAAATCAATAAAACAAAGAGCTGGTTCTTTAAAAGATAAGTGAGATTGATAAACTTAGCCAAACTAACCAAAAGAGAAGACCTAAACTAATACCATTAGGGATGAAGGAAAGGATGTTACAAGAAATGCCACTGAAATCCCAAGGATCACTGGGTACTATTTTGAAAACCTATATTCTAATTGGAGAATCTAGAAAGAAAGGATACATTTCTAGACAAGATAAAAGTATGTCAATGAGATAAAGTGGTAATAAAAAGTATACCAAAAAAATAAAGCAACAATAAAACAATAATATAAAGAATAATAAAAATAATAAAGTAATAATAAATAAGTAATATAAATAAAATAATATGATAAAGCAGTAATAAAAAGTATCCCAAAAAAGAATATCCCAGGACCAGATAGATTCACTGCTAAGTTTTACCAGATCTTTAAAGAATACCAATGCTCCTCAAACTAGTCCATGAAATAAAAAGGAAAGGAATCCTTCCAAACTCATTTTGTAAGGCCAATATCACCTTTGTACAAGAACAAGACAAAGACTACTGTTTCAGTCACTTTCCATTCACTTGGGTAAAAACACCTGACATCCACAACTTAAAGGAGAAGGTCATTTTGGCTCACAGTATCAGAGGGTTCAATCCATGGTTAGCTTGTTCCAAGGCAGAAATGGCATAAAGGAAGAACACAGATGAGAGCTGCTCAACCAATGGCAACCAAGATGCAGAGAGAGAGGGGAAGAGCCACAGATAAAAATAACCCTTTCCACATTATGTCCTCAGTGATCCATCTCTTCTAACCAAGCCCCACCTCAGCTACAAACTCATCAATGAGTTAACCAATCTACTGATGAGCACAGCACCCCCATGACCCAACCCCCTTCCGAAAGTCCCACCTCTGAACACAGAAGACTTGTGGAGGACATTTTAGGCCTGAATATCAACTAATATCAACTAAAAACAAAAACTATAGAACAACATCCATGATGAACACAGATGCAAAAATGCTTAATAAAATACTTGCAAACCAAATTCAACAATACATCAAAAAGATCACACACCATGACCAAGTTTGTTTGATTCTAAGGATGCAAGGATGGTTCAGCGTACGCGAATTAATAAATTTAGTGCACCACATGAATAGAATCAAGAATAGAAATAATCACGTGATCATCTCAACAGATGAAGTCTTCAACAAACTTCAATATCCTTCCACAATAAAAGCATCATACCTCAATATAATAAAACTTCTATATGACAAATTCACAGCCAATATAATCCTAAATGGGGAAAAGCTAAAAGCATTTCCTCTAAAATCAGGAATAAGACAAGGATGCCCATTTGCAGCATTTCTAGAACTGACAAATTCAGCAATGTAGCAGCATACAAAATCAACATTAAAAAGAAATTAACAGCTTTTCTATATACCAAAAATGAACTTGCCAGAAAGAAATTTAAAAAACCTATTCAATTCACAATAGCTTCAAAAAGAAACACATAGGAGTCAGTCAAACAAGGAGGTTAAAAACTATGTACAATAAAAATTACAGAACAATGAAGAAAGCAAGTGAAGAAGACATTAGAAGATGGAAAGATCTCCATGTTCATGGATTGGCAAAATTAATACTGTGAAATTGGCTGTATTACTAAAAGATTCAGTAAAATTTCCATCAACATTCCAATGACATTCTTCACAAAATTAGAAAATATTATCCTAAAGCTCATATGAAATGCAAAAGATGAAGAACAGCCAAGGCGAACCTAAGCAACAAGAGCATGACCAGAGGCATCATAACACCTGATTTCAAATACTACTACAAAGCGATAGTAACAAAAATAGTATAGTATTATCACAAAAAGGAGCATGTAGACCAATGGAATAGAACAGAAACCAACCTATACAATCAAAGCTATCTTGACAAAGGAGCCAAAAGCTTGCATTGGAGAAAAGATAGTCTATTTAACAAATCGTACTGAGAAAAAACTGGATATCCATATATACAAGACTGCAAATAAATTCCTATCTTTCACCCTGTACAAAAATCAACTCAAACATCTCTAGTCATTAGGGAGATGCAGATCAAAACTACACTGAAACTGGGCATGGTGGTATATGTCTATAATCCCAGCACTCGGGAAGCTGAGGCAGTAGGATTAGCCAGCCTCAGCTACATAATGAGTTCAAGGTCAGCTTGGACTGCATAGTGAGATCCTGTCAAGAATACACTGGTAAGGAGGAAGTAGGAAAGGAACTCTTCAACATTGCTGCTGGGAATATACATTAGTAGAGCCACTGGAAATAAGTATGAGAGTTCATCAAAAATGAAAAATACAGCTACCATTCAATCTAGCTATACTAGTCCTTGGTATTCAGGAGAAATTAAAGTTAACATCCTGCAGGGACATCTGCATACCTGTATTTATGGCAGCACAATTCACAATAGCAAGATATGGAATCAGCCTAGGTGCCCAGCAACAAATAGGTAGAGTGGTATATATACACAGGGGGGCCCTACAGAACCCAGTCAAGTCATTTGCAGACAAATAAGTGAAACTCAAAATCATCCTGTTAACCAAAATAAGCCAGACTCAGAAAGACAAGCATTTCATGTTTTGCCTAATAGGCAGAATCTATTTTTAAAAAAATAGATGGCAAGAACATGGAACAGAAACTATTATTAGACAAGAGGAAAGGAGTAAAAAGAAGAGGAAGGACAAAAGGGACAGCAATTTGGGGGTTATGATCAAATATTTCATATGCCTATACAAAAATACCACACTGAAATCCAGTATTTTATGAAATTAAGAGGTAATGATAAAAACATATTTTTAATAAAACAGAAGGCTAAAGCAGGATTAAGTTAACCTATGTATGCAGCCCCTCAAAGTACAAGGCACTCTGCTATGCACTAAGGGGGCTGGTACAGAACTGAGCCTCAAGGCACGGGACTCACCTGTTTCGCTAGTACTCTACAATGGGTTAAAGAGTCAACAGGAAGTCTATGCAGGAGCGACTTCCTGTTCTACCTGAGCATTCAGGTATAAAGAAAAGACAGACACAGACCAGGTGGAAGACAAGTGTCATTTATTTGTTTGCAGAGTGAAGTGTGTGGGAAGTCAGGGGCAGAGGGCTCACACATCTAAGTGAGAGAAAAGGCGATGGCAGATGGCTCAAATTCCAGCCAGGATGGTGGCTGGGCGAATCCAGAAAATGATTAAAGGAGCTAGTTTTGGGAAGAACAAATATCTTATCTTAGCCTGGCAGGAAGGAATAAAAACAGACACTGACATTTTTCTATGAGAGAAAAAGACGATCATCTGGTTCAGAGAAAGACAAGTGAATCGTAAGTCTGGACAGTTTTAAAGTCATTGCTGTGCACAGTGTAAGAGCTGCTGACTTAGGAAAAATGTAATAAAGTGTCAAGATGTAAATGCCATGTTAAGTATCCAAAATTTCATAGAGAAACACAGAAAAGTGTGTCAGATATGACACACTTAGTGGTAACTACCTTCTGTATAGAAAATATATACAAATAGGCTAATTCATAGAATTTAATATCATTAATTTTTAAATGATAAAAAATTTTAATTCATGAAAAATACACCTGACCCTGCTCAAATACTGTATATTTGATACAGATTCATCAAATGTGTGACACTTTTGAAACATAAACTCCTAAAGCTATGTATTTATAAATCTCAAGTCTATGACATATACTTTTTATACATCCTTTTTTTTTATTTTTTATTTTTTGGTACTGGGAATTGAACTCAGGACTTTGCATTTACCAGGCAAGCACTTCTGCCACTGAGCTATCTCCCCAGCCCCACATCCCTATTTTAATGCATGCATTGTCTTAGAGAATCACAAATATAAATGTAGTAAAACCAAGATCAACTCTGACATGAAATCAGGAAAAAACTCATATACTTGAATAAAAAGGCCCTAGTCATCCGAAGTTAAAAAAAGAAACAAAACAAAAATTACAGTTTATGAGCATTATTTATGAAAGCTCTCTTTTTTGTTACTATAGCTTTGTCATACAACTTGAAGTACATACATACAAGTAGAAAGGTAGTGTTTTCACTTACTTGAAGCACACAGGTATATACACAGAAACTTGCAAAAGCAAAACATCTGAAAGCATTTACTTTACCCTTGTTCCCTTTGGCATTGCTGTTTCATCAACCAATAGGCAAAGAATGTTACACACCACCAAAAGGACCGAGATGGACTACAACACAAAAAAGGAAGAGGTCAGCCCTCCCTCCAGAGACTCCTCCAATAATACACAGATATTATAAAGCATGTGTTTCAGAATAAAAGAAAATCAGTCAAGATCAAAACTCTACACACAAAGCTAGTAAGTAAACTACATATAAAAACTCCAGAATAAATTCGAAGAGATTCTGCACATTATTATCATTTCAAAGCTTGTGACAAGAGACAGTAAAATAGAACCATTTACTAAGTAGTCTCATCAACTGGAGCCCACAACTCCACAGACTGCAATCATGGTAAAATATTACCAGCACTAATTTCCTAATGCAATTTTCACAGCCTTCTGTACACTCTAAAGCACAGTATCTGCAATACCCTATCTTTCCTAACTTTCAGTGAAATAAAAGTCTGAATTTTCTGCTTTTATGAGAAAACAGATCATCTAGAGGACTTTTTCTAATTGCCACATATCTATTTTTTTTCCTATTGAATTTTTACAAATAAAGGTATAGACAGATTTTAACCTTGTTGAAAGAAAACTAGTTTACTGGAAGCCATTTAGCTGAGGGAGCTGGCTTACTCAAATGCTAAAGCAGATAAAAATATAGTTTAGTTAAATAGGCAAATAAATTCTTACTGTCTCGATAAGAAGTAGAACCATAACAGCAGGATACACCAAATTTCTTTCCCATGCTGAAGCCTTTTTTCGCCTTTCTAACAGAAGGAAAAACAAAATAAAACAAAAATTTCAGTAATTTCCCAAAGTCTTCTCCAGATTGATATCTTCATCCCATTATGCTACAAATATTATGCAATTTTTTGAAAAATAAATTATCTATTTTTCTCTGCAAACTATGAAACTCAGTTTGCTACATTAACAGTATAAGCCTGTGAAGCTTAAATTTCAGCTCAGTAAAGACAATTCTGTTTCTAAGGAAACCTATTATTGATATATGGCTTTCTTTGAAAATACAGAAGTAACTATATTTGATGAAGTTGTATATATGGATATAGATATATATTTGAATGAATAAAGGAACATAAATAAGATCTCTAATCTCAGGTCCCAAGGACCTAAAGGCTGAAAGCAAACCTCCATTTGTAGCTACAACAGATTACCCTATAACATAAGCCAGTCACATGTTGAGAACCACAGTGGAGGGTGACTCAAGCTTTAAAAGGAGACTTTATCAAGATATCAGAGAGCTACCAACACCACAAAACTTGAGGGGCTGCTTTCCACAGATGGTAGAGTTGAGTTCCCCCGTGTGACACTTTACCCTCCAAGGTATGTTGTAGTATGTAGCGGGCAAGGTTGAAGGATCAGGCAGAAACTGGTGGATCAAAGGCAAGGACGCTAAAGAAAAGCTCAGCAAACACAACAGGGCCAGACAGACAAACTCTGGAGTTTGAGGCTACCAAGGCAGCCAGAATTGGAGATGCAATAATCATGGAGAGCAGGAAAGCAAAGTGGCAAGTCACACACACAGACTCCCTGTCCCCATGAGGCCTCCACAGCTGAGGCTGGGAAGAGCAGACATAGCAGAGATGCTGGGAACCTCTGAAAACCTCTCTCAGGCTCCATTTTCTTCGGTGGTGAAAATGAACACCTGCTCAAAACAGCCAGCCTTACAGTTAGGACCAAGGAAAAACTGTACACTAAGATCAATGCCAAACTGGAAACGAACCAGCCTGTGTAAAGACCAAAAGCCCAAACACACTAAGCTGCTATGATCCCACTATACCTCCTAGCAAAAGCCAAAGGCACCCTGCTAACAAAATGAAGAATATACCCTTATTGTCACAATTTCAATTCAGCAATGTCTAGCATTCAATTAGGAGGAACCCAAAGAGAGGCCAGACTACTCCTGGGTGCAGGCCATGAAACCAGAGTCTGAAGAGTCTACATCAGCTACAGTTTGCAGGGCAAAGTACAGAAAGAAGACTGCAGCTCAAAGAATTGTCAGGATTGGCAAAAGTCGTCCTAGGGCATCCACAGCAATGACCAGCTCATCCATATGAGGAAACAGGCCAGGCAGGAAGAAAGAGCACAAGAAAACAGGAGAGGCAGCCCTTGACAAAAGCAAAGGGCCAGAACAGCACTACCCCGGCAGTGGGGAAATGGGGCAGCTCCCCCTAGAGGCAGGTTGCCCTGCTTAGCCTAAATAGTCTTCAAGTCCAAGCCAACAGTGTCGTTCTCTTTCCAAGGAAGTGAACTGCACTCCAAAACAAAGTGCTTCACGTACAGAAAAATAAAACACCAACACCCAAAAAGGAGAAACTTGCAATGTCACAATTGCCCAGCATGCAAAGCAGCACAAAATAAAACGAACAATAAGGAGGAAAATCAATCAAAACTTACCAAGAACTAACACAATCACTAGAATTACCAGACTAAAACATTAAAGCATTATCATAAAAGCAGAAGCCACAGATTGAATATGCTAATTAGAAGCAAAAAGGTATTCAACTCAAATAATACTTCTAAGAGATGAAAATTACAGTGTCTGAAAATAAAACACACTAGATGGAATGAAAGAATAGTGCAAATGATAACACGATGATACTATCCAAAATGAAAGAGGACTTTACAATAATCATCCTACCATCCTTGAAGGATGGACTCAAGCTACAGGTAACTAAAGTTCCTGAAAGAGGGTGGCACAATGGAAAAAGAAAAAAATAACCTCAGAAGTTAATGGCCAGATATTGTCCAAATTAGATGAGAAATATAAATTTCCAGATCCAAGAGACTCAATGAAGCTAAAGAACAAGAAGCACTCTAAAGTATATCAGATTCAAGTCACTTAAAACCAATGGTTGAAAAAAAACCCAATGGAAAAGAGGACACCTTAAAAGATAGAAACAAAACACACTGAAAGATAAGTATGAGAGATTATTTATCAGAAATAAAGCAAATAAAAATGAGAGAAAAACATCTCTGAATATTACCACCTTTGAAAAGTTATTCTGTATAAATACAAAATTTAAAATGTGAATAACCATATACTTACTCTCCCCAAGCAAAAATAGTCTTTATCAATGAATATAAACTAAAGTTTCTGAAACTTTTTAATATTTCAGACTATAGTAAGGTCTTTAATAACAAATATACACATCAAGGAAAAAAGTACAGTACCTAGTTTTGTCTTAAGAGTCTTTACATTTTCAAGTTCTTGCTCCAACTCCATTATGTTGTATTCCACTGATGAAGACATCCCTATTCAATGCAAAAATATTTAGAATTAAAACAGAACCTCTAACCCTACTGAACAGGTAGTCCTCTAACTAAAAATAAATAACTTTTATAAATTCAGAGTATTGAGAACAAAAACAAATGCTATTGTGATTCATAGAAAACTACATCCACATTTTTATTTAAAATATCATGTTCTTATGGATTAAAAAGTGCATTTCCAAGATTTTTTTAAGTTGGTAAAACCTTTACTTGATCTACTACAAAAGCATCACACACTTCCTACAGCAGCGCAGGGGAGCCCAGGCCCCCTCCGCCCCCATGTCCCTAACAGGGTAACTGTCTCCAGTGTGGCTGACATACTCGTGTCCTTTCTCGTGTGCAAATCTGATTCCTGTGACACATACATTTCCCACTATGTATTTACAGATGGGTCCAGGCAAACACGCTACTTGGCCACTTGCTGTCCACGCCAGTCATGCCTCCACACTGACAGGACCAGCTCCACAACAGCTGAGTAACTTTCCATAATCCTGATGTACTAGTTTTACTCAGAAGTACTCCTCTTGTGATCTTCAGGTTTTCCTCAATTTTCTGTCAGTTCAAACAATGATGCAAAAAAATTCTTGTATCTATATCCATTAGTTCCAAAATTCAGATGAGTGACAGAGTGTGAGCATTTTTAGTTTTAAGAGATATTTAAAAGTTACATTCCCAAACTATTGTCATTTACTGTAATAATTTAAATTACTGCAATAATTTAAATTTCTATCCATAGCTTTTGAAAGTACCTACTTTTCAGTATTTTCCCTAGCACCAGATATGCTAACTCTGAAATTTTTTCCAATATAATGAGTAAAAAATGTATTCTGATTGTTACTTTCATATGCATTTCTCTAAATGTTGTTATGTTTCGCGTTCATCACATAAATTCCCCATATTCATATTTTTGCTTGTTTCTCTAATGGATTTGTATCTCCTTGTTCAGTTTTATCCATTAAATTCTGGAACAGATAAATTGAAACCCCTGATATAATTGTGCTTTGATTACATTTCCTTCATTTTTAAAAATCACTAAGATTCTTACATCTTACTATAAATCGTATCTTTTGTCATATCATAATAACCCACCCCACCTTTAATGTTTTACAACTTAAATTGTTTTGTGGACTTTTAAGTTCTACTTTTCATTTTCACTTGTCCTGTTTGCTTGTTTACATACACGTACCTTTCATTTTACCCTTTCTTTCCTTGTCTCTTACCTGGCACAATCTATAGTTGAGATTTCACTTGTACCTGGTACAGCTCATCCATTATAAGCAAATGAAACTGACTCTCGAGGTAAAACAGAAAAGGAATTTGTGCAATATTAGACCAACAGGCGAGGTTCCAGGAAGAAAAGCAGAGGAAGCCAGAGGCAGGAACAGAGAGCCACCTCTCGCCCTTGGAACTGAGAAGCACAGGTCCCTAATTGCATAGGGTCCCTAAATGAGTGGAACTCCACCTCTAGCTGCTGCTGTTCACATCTGGTTAGATCAGACAGTCCCTCACACAGTGACAAATCAGTTGGATGGCTCAAATTTCTGTTCTTGGGGACTACAGATCAACAGTTCAGAAGAACTGACTGTAAGAAGAAAGAAGCCTGATTGGGTCTCTGCAGGTGTAAACAAGGGTCCTTTCTCAGGGGAGAAACTGAAAGAATTCAGCCCAATACAAGAAGTTCAGCAGGACCAGAAAGACCCTGCAGCAGGACCAGAAAGACCCTGCAGCAGGACCAGAAAGACCCTGCAGCACAAACACAGTCTCACCGCAGGAATTCAGAAGCTCCTTTGCCAAGCCCCCTTGGGGAATCACAAACCCCAGTCTCAGCCCAGGTTTCTAGCAGTAGCCTTGTTCCTTTGCATCTCTTTTCCCATCTCCTACTGCAAAAGACAGAAATCAAATATCCTCTCTTTTGGAGAACTTGAGGTCTCAAATGCACAGAAATGTTATATAGTCTTTTCAGAGCTCATTAATCATTTTATGTGTTAATATATCATTGATATTTTCAAGAGAGTGGAAGTAAAGATAGTACACAGATATTCAGATAATGTGACCCAAGCTACTAAACTTGGACTACAAATCTAGTTTTAAGTTTCTGGCAACCAAAGCAAAAGGAAAAGCAATTGAGTAACAAAACTAATGGGCATTTTCATGTAACAAGGACATTTAGACAGGGTGGCACAGCAGTGTAGGACTGTCAAATGTCTCTGAATCAGAGTATAAGCAACAGATTAGTGCTAGTAATAAGCATATTTTATTTTTTATCTTAATTCTTTATAAATTATAGTATCTTTAATTAACACTCATTTAATGTCTATATTCCATTAATTAAAAATACAATTCCATACACATTTCATTCTCTATACTTGTAAAGAAGTATCAGTCTAGTAACCAGCTCCAAGATAGAAAAAATAGTATGATGAGTATTCAGAATTTTGAAAGGGAACGGATATCAGAACAGACAATATTCCTGCTGCCAATTTGAAATTAAGTGAAGAGACATAAATGCTTACTTTGTGGGTATGTCTACAAAGCTCAATACAAATGTCTAGACCGTTCAACATATGATTTTTCAAAGGAAAATACTGAAGTGACATTTCTGAAATGCTTTTATTTCAGGTGACCCAACAACTCTAGCCACACAATGACTAGTAAATACTGATTGGCATACAAAAATAAAAAATACACTCCTATTGTCCTGAAATAAGCCATGCTTTTATTAAGTGAGTAGATGCAGCAGGAATAATACAGTGTTCAAGAACAGTACCATCCTCTAAAACAAGGTAACATACTAAATACCTAAGTGAAAAGGTAAGCTTTTGTGGAACAGAGTATTTCATTATATAAGTGACCAGAACGAAAGAGTAGCTATTTGGGGAAATTATGATATGCTCCAAACAAATACTAGAATAGTATTTAAGTTATACTTTAAAAAAATGAAAATATCAAAAACTGGGTTATCATTATTTTTAAAAAATCTAAAATGTTCAATGTCAGCACTGTCTAGTCAATAAGTCAAATTGGTAGACAAAACCTGTTTGGACAAGTCATAAAAAATAAAAAGGGATTCTCCAACAAAACCACAAAGCAGCTCATTTAAGGTCAATTTAACGGTATTATTCTGTTTTTCTTCCAGCCCCGACATAGGATTTCTCGACCTCAAAGGAAATTGTAAGAGTATCTATTTGCATTCCCCCAGGTGATTGGCAGTTCAACACCAATTAGTTCAAAATTACACTGTTACTAGCATGCAATAAAAACAACACCTTTCATCTTTCTTACATAGGTAAGAATACCTTCAGAGCCAATAACTTTGATCAAATAAGTATTTTTGATCCTGCCCCACCCGTCTCTTTGGATTCAGGAAAACTAATAGCTGAAGGCAAATTTTCCCAGCTTTATTCTTAAGCTGAAAAACTAATGTGGTATTGAAAATATTTTGCTTCCAAGATAACAATTTCCCAAAGTCCGGCATTTCCTCAATAACTATGCCTTTTCTTAATACAAAAGACAGACACAATACATAAAATAGCCTTCATATGTTAAAGGACAGATGCCAATTAGTTAATTTAAAATATAAAACGTACTTTTAAAACAAATACATAGTACCAAATACACATGTAAACAATTCAAATAGTTTGATACAATAAAATTATCTTTTAGAATAAAAAACGTACTTTTAATGCAGTATCCTAAATTTATTCATAATAAATATTATTTGGAAGTAGAGATCGCCTATATAGGTTCTTTTTATATTTAATTTTTTAAGTTAGCATATAACCAAAAGAAGTTTGGTTAGAAGATCTTACCTAAATAACTTCTGAAAACACTGACTTGACCAGTGTGATCTCTACTCCCAAGAATGGGAGGGCACTCAAGCACTGTTAATTATGTCCAATCACCTAGGCAAACAACTTTGTTATTCCAGCGCAAGACTCCTAATAACTCATAGAGCAAATAATCTCTGTCTCACCAAGCAGATAGACCTTGCTACACACCACAGACCCCAGAAAGCATGTGTAAATTAAAGCCACACCCCAAACTTCTGAAGTGTCTACTGTGCTGTTGGTACCTACAAAGGAGACAGAAATTCTTTGTATGTCTATTCCATTTGTGATGCTAATATTTATTAAAATAACAGTTTCTATTTCTGAAATAGCCACAGAAAAATGAACCCATCAAAGTGAGACTTCTGACACAGTTGTGAAAATGCAAATGTTCCAGAGCTAATTCCCTTCTATGTTCTCTACAATTCTGTATTTCCTCAACCGTTTTTGTATTAACAGAAGTGAAGATAACTTTATGTTATACAGCATCCAGTGCAAATTCCCTACTATCTTCTTTATAATTTGGTATTTCCTTTAATGTTTTTGTGTTAACTAATGTGAAGATAACTATGTAATACAACATCCAGTGCTAATTCCCTACTATATTCTGTATAACTTTGTATTTTCTGTATTGTTTATGGCTTTTCTGGTTCATATGTCTCCATTCTTTTGTCTTT
>PVLD010010793.1:0-15215 GCA_004027595.1 Dinomys branickii | reverse complement strand
AATAAAATAAAATAAAAAGAAAATGCAAATGTACTTACATTATTAATGACTGCAAGGGAGACAGAAAAATTAAACTATCAGCTTTAGGAATATGATGTAATGCTATGCAAAATTAAAATAATGGCTCGGCTTTTTTCTGCTTTAGATATAAGCTTGGTAAACTTTAAGTAAGATGTTAAGATCATTCTTCACCCTTCAGACTTCTTTTTGCTACTATTAGCAACACTATGATTCATGTAGATTGTGCTTTAGAAACTAGCTCATGTATATTAAGTTCATCATCTTTTAAACAAATTTGAATCATTTTTATAATACATTTTCTTTAAATGTAACCGAATACGATACTGACTCACATTCTACTTTGTTATTGTGAAGCACTCCTCACCTACTCATATTAGAATAATTTATAGCTCTCAGTCACCTCAGTTCATCTTGCAACAAATAACTTGTTCAGGCCACATTTTATGGTCAGGAAAGTGACTGAAGGGCCCAACAAACTGAATAAATTATAATGAGGCATCTACCACTGTTTTAACTCCTTGTATATGAATGATTTTTGCCAACATCTTATCACTAGGGGGCTATCGGACTACAGTGGCCCAAGTCTAAAAACTATGAGATATTCTTCTTTCAGTGATATGTACATACACCATGTTCCTAGTACAACCGCTGCTGGAACCTAGAGGAATGCAGAGAAAGCCAACATGAGAGTAATGCAAAAGACTATGATAAAATCCAAACAGAGCTTCCTTATAAGCGTTACATGAAAAACACCAGGTACTGCATCATCATGCTGCGCGACAGAGGGCACCACCACCTCCAACAGGATGCACTACCCAGAGAAAGCGCCATGCCGGGACATTTCCATATATACTGCAATCCCCACTCTGCCATACACAGCAAAAGTCAAGGACCAACAACGGCCTGAGCTGTTGAGAGGTCACCAAGTTCCAGGAAAGGCAGTATAGGAAAGGTCCTGTTATTTCAATACCTGGATTTTTCAGGATACAAAGGTATTAGAAACTGGCACTCAGAAAAAATGAAAAAACTACTGTTTCTGTGCTCTTAAGAATACTACAAGCTTCAGGCTGAACATGATGGTGCACGCCTGTAATCCCAGAACTCGGGAGGCTGAGGCAGGAGAAACATTGCAAGCTCAAGGCCAGCCTGGACTATAAAGTGAGCTCAAGGCCAGCCTAAACTACACAGCAAGACCCTGTCTCAAAAAAGAAAAAAAAAAAAAAAAAAAAAAAAAAAACTACAAGCTTCAATGAAAAAGACTTTAAAATGATGAGAACCAAGTAGGAAAGTAATTGCTACAAAAATGATACTCTCACTTTTTATCATGAAGATGAAAATAGTATCTAACAAAATTGAACTGAATTATTAAGTTCAAAGGCTACAATATTTTAAAATAAATTACATTAAAAGAACTGTGGAGGTTTTGAACTTAAACAACAAAAAATAATTTCTATTCATTATGGTACTTCTAAAGTTACCCAGTATACCCATAGGCTACACACACGAAAGCTAATTATTTCAATTAATGCTGTTGCATTACTTAAACATTTAAACATGTTAATGATATATGTATCCTCTTAACACTGGGAAAGAATTACAAAAGATTCTCTACTACAATTAATGTAATGGGGCTTTCTGTTGAGCTCTTGTTCAGGGTCTTGGAGTAGAAATGGTTCTTGATTGCTCCTATTTTGTGGCCATAGCAGCAGGGAAACCACCCCATTTCTGTTCCACCATGGGCGTCCCTGCTGCCCGTAGCCTTGGCATGTCTGCTGTGGCCTTTCTAAACACTCTTGAGAGACTCTGTCATTTAGCTTCTCACCAAACTTCCCCTTACTTCTTCTGCTGTGGTGAAGTGACATCCATCCTGTGTGTTTCATCTACTCCCTTACTAATCGGATACATTTGTTACCATCCCTACCATGTGTCAACAGTGTAAACTGATTAAGGGCACAGTAGTGAAGAAAACTAGCCCACCCCTGCCCCTGAGGAGCATCCATGCCTGTACAGAGAGACAGGTAACACACAGTGATGAGTTAGGAGACTCGAGAACAGTGCAGATGGCTCTGGTTGCATGTGTGAAAACCCAGAGTGTCAAGCCACAGTGTGGGAAGACTAGGACAGAAGCTTTGAGGTCAGGACCTGGAAAGGAAATAGCACAAACATCCCCAGGGAGGAGGTGGTTCTGTTGGGAAACAGCTAGGAGACAGCAGGGATGGAGTCACAGGTGAGACCTGATTCACAAGGCCAAAGTCATACACATGGAAGAAACAGGAAGCTCCTGTGAAAATTTCACCAAGAGGTGCCAGCTGCTCACACCAAGGTGGTACAGTGCAGGTATCGGGGCACAGTCAGATTTGGAGTTTCCCTAAAGCTACAGCAATAAGCTTGCTGAAGGGATCTGTCTAGGAACTGAGAGACAGAGACTGAGACCACTTAGCTGAGCACCTGAGGAACAGATCTCCACCTCCCTGGCGAAGTCTTGAGCTGATCTGGCAGGTGATGTTCAAGATGCCTACTGAACAGCCAGGTCCAAGTGACTGCTAGACAGCTGGGTGCATGCAGCACAGAGCTACACACATGAGCTCACACCTCCTGCCAGCTCTTTGCAACCTGGCAGAGCTCCACAAGGGGCATAAGGTAGGACAGACCCCACAGCTCTCTGGAAACAGACTTCTGCATCTGTGGAGCAGTCAGTCATGCAGCAGAGTGCAGAATGGTCGCAGTCAACTTCCAGAGTCAGGGAGCAGGTGTAGAACAGGCCACAGGAACAGGAGAAGAGGCGGCACTCGAGATGACAGTGGTGGGGAGGTGAGACAGCTGGATATCGCTGATGAACATTTTCTCAATAAGATGGGAAACAAAGTCAACAACTGAGATGAAAATGGTGAAGGTCTGAGGAATGAAACATCATTGAGAGGATCTAACGTGAACTCATGCTATGAGCCAGGCACATCAAGGAAGAACTGCTGCAGGATAAGAGAAAATGCAGCAAGGCTGATGGGAAAGGAGCTGAGAGGGCTCACTGGGGGCCTGATCCACGTGGCCAGGATAAGGCAGGGAGGGAAGAGGGCAGTGGGCAGGGAGAGTGAGTTGTGTCTGGAAGAACCCCAGGAAATGAGCGCTGCATGGTGAGCGGACCACAGGTGTGAGGAATCACAGGTGGCAGCAGGGAGGCCGGTGTCTGAGTAGGAGACATACAAGGATTTGAGTCCTCGCTGAGGGCAAGGCCCGGTGCTGTCACAGGCACACAAAGCAGCAGACAGACAGCAAGGAGCTGCCCAGAGTGCTGGGAAGGGCATACGCAAGGACACAACATACACAGAGCCTAAGCGAACGGGCCAAGAATGGGGAGTGAGACCACCTGCGAGAAGAAACAACGGGGCATGTACAGGATCTGGTGCGGGAGAGTCCAAGGGTTAGAAGCACCAAGGGAGATAAGAGGGCATCTACCAAAGCCCCAGAGGAGGGAAGCACGCAGACAAGAACACAGCCGCACACAAGAGGGTTCTAGGAGATGCCAAGCTGCCGTGGAGTACCAAGTTTCTTTACCAAGAAGGGGAAGCTGAGAATCTAGCAGGCTTTGTTAGAGGCTAACGTTCAGTTCTATGTGGCACAAGCAGGAAGTCTGGGAGTCCGAGGAAAGAAGAAAACTGTGTCAGAAAGGGAACACAGAGATAGGAGGGCCCTGGACACCGCAGAGGGCACCTGGAGTCTCACAGCTGAGTGAAGGGACAGGACACGGGGACACAGAGCTCTCCATACCTCCAGCTGAGCAGATGCGAGCCACACGAGCCTCTCTGAACACATGTACTGCCATGTGTCTTTCTGGGCTCTCACCTGCTTCCCATCCTGAGACCTCAGTGTCTCGGTTCATCTGCACTGTGTCAGATGCTTGGAACAGGGGTCACACACACGCAGCAGAGAGGAGATAGTAGAGGCGGACAGCACAGCTTCTTTGCAACACTCAACATTGCAATGCACATCTTTGCTTTATTAATATATTTTATGAAATTATAACAATATTAATAGGAAAAAAGACTCTCAACAGCCTTAAACCAAGGGCATCATGGAATGTCAATGAAGAACAAGAGAAAACTCACAGTTGGCCATCCCACTCTGGTAGTACTTTTTAAAAGGGGCATGAAAATTCAGCTCCCAGAATATCATAACTGCCACAAACCACACTGCACTGCCTTAAAGAAAAAAACTGGTGTACCCAGAATATTATAACTGCCACAAGCCACACTGCACTGCCTTAAAGAAAAAAATTGGTGTAATTCCCATAGTAAATCACCTCTTGCCATTTGTTCAGGTGCCACACTTTTCAGGCAGCCTGAAGCTGAGCCGAAGGGGAGCTACGCACGGGTGCCCGCAGCTTTAGTGCTATGCACCACACAGCCCAACACACGCAGAATGCTATTAGCAAAACACCTCCCTGGGTGTGTGAACCTGCTCATTCTGCAATTCTTTTTGATACAAGAGTAAAAAATTAAAATTTCCCATTTGTTTTAGAATTTAAATAATTGTTATGACAACATACATTTGACATAATACTATTAAATAAAATCCATGAAAATGACTTACCCTAACCTGTTTCTGCACTTTCTTTCAAACCAGTAAATCATGAAATATTGTTCTCCTCTTGTCTTGTTCCTCAGCATGTATTGATCAATACACTCTACTGAAGCTTGCAGTTCTTAATCCATTAGTCAAAATGTCAATTTTGCTATAGTCATTTATATAATAAACATAAACTGCTTAGCCTATTATTCTCTACCTGAAATCATCCACAGAGGCTAATCAGCAGCAAACAGCAAAATCATAATAACCATGCCAATACATCACTGAAGAGGGTCACTGAAGAGACTAAGGACAACCTACCAACCACAGCAACTATAAGTGGTGCGTGGCCGACCAAGATGGCATAACACCAAACTACACTTAGCATTCACTAAACTAAAATCCCAAATCCTCTCTCTGAGCCCAAGCCATCTCCTCTGCACCACTTCTATACTGGTTGGGATTTTTTTTTTTACCTTTGTTTCATTCTGTAATATATTCAGCCCTCTAGCAAGTACTTCTCTTTCAATTTCTTTACAAATAATGAACCACTTTTGAAGAGCCAAAGGACTGAGAGATTCTAAAAGGAACTCCCCTTTCTATGGAATGGGAAAATGAGAACAGGCTACATTTTGTTTGGATTAGATTTAACTCAAATTATTTAACTCATACAGCACCACACTTTCCACTTTCTGACCTGTAAGACAGAAACAGCACATACCTCAGCCTGATACAATTCCACAGTACATGAGGCAGCTTGACACCTACTCTTTACAATTCAGACATGCTCATCTAAATAAGATAAATTAATTTTAATATCTACTACTTTAATAAAATTTTATAAGGCTGACATTGCTGACTAAAGTTTGTAATTCTGAAATTAAGTAAACTTAAAATGTTAAAGTAGCCTTAATAAAGTTAAAAGAATAAAAGATATGTGTAGTTTCAGTCTAAAAGTTTATCTGTACATGATGTTACCAACAAAAACTTTATAGAATAGATACAAACTAGAATTTTTTGATCTGAGAACAAAACTGTAAATTTTACCAATATTTTTAGATTGATGATTTAAATCTATTCTTTGTAATTAAAGATATATTTCTTCCTACTTCTCAATATCTCATATTTAAAGTAACTACCCATTTATACCTACTTTTAAAATTATGATTCTGAAATAGAACAGCCTGATTTTGGTGAGCAATGGTGCCTTTGTCTACTATTTTTCTTACAGACTATATGAAAGAGTACAGGGTGAAGATCACTGCAAATTAATTTACCTACAGTATGCTATTTCTCTTTTAAAGTACATCATTACTCTTTTTTTCACTGGAGGCCCAAAACAGTGATAAACTTAAACAATCTCTGATGTGCTAACTTGGTTAGTAGCTGGGAGCGAACAGTACTGCCCTAACAAAAGAGCTGCAAAATGACAGTTGGGCACATTTGGCCCCTCTGTGTCAAAGAAACCTGCTACCCTTTCCCTTGAAGATTTGAACAGGCGGGAAATGCAGCACAGACCTCAGCCCTGTGCCCCTGCACCTGCAAGGTATCTGCAGAGCTGGCAGTGGAGGTCTGCTGGCCCCCAGTGGCCACTGTCTCAGTGGGAGCTGACCCTGCTGGTCACAGCTCATCCTCAGCAGCCTCTTGGCAAACCCCTTTCACAGGGAAGTTCTTTGTTATCCTTAAGCCTCTCTGAGGTTTAGATTTTTTTTCCCTTCAATTGTTTGTCTCCTTTGATTAAAATAGTTTTTTTTTTTATCATGGTCTAAATATATACATACTATTTAGCCGTCTCTGGAGTGCCTCTTCCTCCAGGGTAATAATATAAATTTGCTCATCCAGGTCTTCAAGAATCTAAATTTAAAGATAAAACTATTCAGTAATGTAACATTACAAAGTCTGTGCTTACGAAAATGTTTGGGCTACTTGGTCTATTATTTTAGATAACGTATTCACTAAAATAACTAAGAACCTAATGTAAAAATGCTCAAATTATTTTTTCATAAATTTTATATTTACTACTTTAATATATAACTAAACATCAAAACTTGATTACTTTAAAATCTACATATATTTAAATTAGGGGCTGGGAGGACAGTAATTGAACCCAGGGCCTTCGCACTGAGCTACTTCCCAGTCCTTTTCTTTTTTTTCTTTTTGTCTTTTTCTTTTTTTGAGACAATCTTACTAAGTTGCCCAGGCTGGGCTCGAGCTTATGATACTCTTGCTTCAATCTCCCAGAGTACTAGATTTACAGGTGTGCAGTATCAGATAAACTGGGTATTTTTTAAGTTTAAAGGATTAAAATATAGAACTCTCCACATTTCTTGATGGCAAACAAATGTTTAACTTTTTTAGCCAAAAAACTAAAAAAAATTTTTTTAAGTAGAGGAAAGTACATCTTTATGCCCTGGCCATTATTTGTGAGCTAGAAGGAATAGAACCTCTAACCCAGCCCAACGTTTGTTCTTCCGTTTGTACTTACCTACACAATGACTATCATGTAGTCAATGACACATGACAAGAAACCTGTAGAGTATATCAGTGATGTGCACAATATACCAGAAGTACTCCATAAATGCAATAGTAAAAACCATTCAGTATGGACATGACCAATGCAGGACACGTGAATGTATAGAAATATCACAGTAACCTCCATTAATGTGCAGCTAATATGTGTTCAAGGTTATAATTTAAAAAGTAAATAGGTTGGGAACCAAATAATAATAATAATAATAATAATAATAATAATAATAATAAAGCAAAAAGTCATCCAACAGAATCCTACTAAAATGGTGTGTCTACATATAAACTATTCACTACCATGCCATTTAACAGCAGAAGAAAAAAAAATTTCACTAAAAATCACCAGTAGTATGGATATTATCTGCTGTTTTCAAAATTGATAAAACCTAAAATTCGTTCAATTCTAGCTTTGTTAATATAGCTAGCTTTCTATGAGTGGACTTTCTCCCGCTGTCTCTGTCTTCCCAGCCCTAGGGAAAATGTTAAAGAAGCCAACAATTGATGTCAGTGTTCTCTATCATTAAAACACTACCAACTTATTCTTAGCAAAATGTTTCTATGTGTTCTTTGAGCTGCCTAAAGAGACAGTCTCAAATCATGTGGTCCCTTTTCAGGCCTCAAATTTACACACTTAATGTGAAATTTACGTCAAGCAATACAAAAATTCCCTATCTTTCAACAAATACCTGAGGTCCCCTGTGGCCTAGCACTCAACTAATCTCTAATAGACATACTATCTCTGCCCACGGGAAGCCTAAACCTGAGAGAGAACAAATAGTAAGAATAAATTAATATAAACAAATGTGTAATGACAGAGAATACTCAGCCTACGAGGGACAAGGGAGAGGAAGGAAAGGAAAGGCCTCTCCAGGGACAAGACAAGCTATGTAGGCCGGAACAGGTGATGGTCCTGAGTAGGGGAGAAATTGACCCCAACAGGACTGACTGGACACCAATTACAAGTAGGAGACCCTCGACACCATTCCTGTGCATAAGCAGGCAGGAGCCCGTCTTCTGTGAGCCATGGAAGGCATTTCTTGCTATCCATGCTTCTCACCATTTCTACTGTTTGGACGAGAACTGACCATTTTATGTCAAATGGACTTTATTCTCACTGTGCAAATTATTAAATAATTACTTATGACCACAGATACAACTTGAGATGTCACAGGGATATGTGTTAAGTGCCTATGAACATCACCGCCCCCCTTGCTTTCTATGACTCTGTGAGAAACAGACTGTCTTCACCACTTTGTATTCCAAGAAAAAGAAGTTTCCCAAAACGTCTACTTCTATAACTACTATGGCTAATGGGGGCTTAGATGCAGGTAGGACACAGTCCTGACCTCAAATGGAAGAAGAGAGAAGATGAATTAAAAAGCAATTATAGGATTAAAATAAATGTCAAAACTGAGTCTTAAAATGTTACAAAACATCAGAGGCAGAAAGATTACTTCCAGTAGGGGAGAGAAAAGTCTGGCCAGTGTTCCTGGTGGCTGCAGCACCTCTCCCAAGAGCCTGAATTACCAAGAGGAGGCAAGCACTGCAAGTAAAGGAAGCCAGATGAGAACACAGACATGGAGAGGTGCAGGGCCTCTCCGCAAGAAAGCAGCTGTACAGCTCTGAGGCTCACAGAGAAACAGAGCAGTGCTCCACAGTCTGGCCTCTGAAGCCAGCCGCAGGGTTCAAACTGGCTCCATCATATGGCTCTGTGAATCAGAACACCCTACACAACCTCCTGAACTGAAGTGAACTCAGCCATCAAATGAGAACAATACATAGTTTGGTTTCACAGAGGTTGAGTCCAAGAAACATGGAACCCAGTGGTGCTCAACATGCCATAGGTTACCTCAATGATCTCTTCCTCGTTAGAACTAGATGTAGAGGGGGGCAAGTGGAGAGATGGTCCAGAGCAGAGTAGTAAATGAATGTTAGATCACAAACAGAACCATAAACATCTCTATAGGAAGTAGACACGGAGAAAGGGATCAAAAAAGCAAAGTAGGAAGAAACTAAACAAACACAGCATTATAAAACCTCTTTAAGAGGGGTGTAAATTTCAAGGCTTGATGCATGCATCATGCTGCATCGAGTGTGCGTTCATTTATTCAGCAAGTAAAATATTAGGTTTTATTTTAAAAAGAAGGATGAAGAACCCATACCTTTCTAAATCAAACAAGGATTTACTAAAAAATTACCTGTTGTAACACTCCGCAGTGTTTTCCCTTATGAATCACCACAGAAGGGAAGACAACCCCATCACTCCAATGACATCGCAAGTTGTGCTAATGATACAAGCTAAGGGGAAGGAACAGTGACATGGGAAGTGTCTGATCACGTGTGCCTAGAGGAAAGAAAGGGCTCCAGACACTCAGTGACTACAAGAGCTGCTGGGGCGGAGTTGGGGAGAGGTGGAGGTAAAGGCTGCCCAGAGAGGAAGGAGCAGCTGGCACGCATGGGGGTCCGGGGGAAGAGGGAAGGCTCCGAAAGTGCACACGGAGCTCAGACTTGAGTCTCAAGCAAGGAGGGTCCAAGAAAATAATTTAAATAATGAATTCCCTAGGTATAACTAGGAAGGTATTTTCCTATTATTAAATATCAGACAAAATAAAGACCAAAGAAATTTAGAGACAATCATTAGAATTAGTATTAGTTGAAAATCTTCTAAAAATGAATAGATAGTATTTCTGAGATAAAAGGCAACGTATAACTCAAAGACTAAATATAATAATTATACTATATAATATAATAATATATAATTCAGAAACATGCCCACTCTATAAATCACAGCATAGAGGTGGTAAGTTATTATTTGCTATATGGCAATGAATATCTAAAATACCTGTAAACAAGAGCAAATTTTACCTTAAAATTGGGTAGACAAAAGTTTTCCTCAAGTGCCTATAGTATTTTAAAAGCAAAAACATTTGGTTTCCAAAGATGCAAGGGACTTTTAAAAAAAATTGTAACAATTTGAGATAAACCTGCGAATATATTCTTAGGTTTCTAAACACGTTTCCATTTAAGAGATGTTTAAGTGCACATGCATTTAACCAATAAAATCATTCATAAAGAAATACTTACTGTCGGCTTCACTAGCAACTGACCCATGACTGTGAACATGCGCGAGAGGCCCACTGGTGTGCACACTGCAGGGATGAGAGCAGACCAGACCTCAGAGCTCACACAGAGAGACCATAAGCCCCCAGAGAAATACGGTAGCCCATGCATCATGGTCCTAAGTGCATTCTGTCCCCCAGTTAAGAGGCTCCCAGGGCTTTGTCAGAGGGTTCTTCAGCTTTATCAACAGAGAAGCTAAGGGGCAGTGTGAGGAGGCCTGGCATTACCACATTTAATAAAAGATATGTGCAGATGAAAGAAGGCTTAAGACAGTCAAGATTCTAGCAGCTGAATAGCAGTAAATATTTTTGCTTTAAAGAAAAAGAACAAACTGCACCAGAACTGAAACCAGAATAGATACATACAGTCTTAAGTCCTCAGGACTGTGTTTCATAGCTTACAATGCCCCTGTGACAGGATGCGATGCCTCAAGTAGAACAAAGCAAGTTTTCAAATAAAGCCACATAGTCACCATATAGAAGTCAATCATTTCCACTTGAAAGCGCACTCGAATGTTATGATGGAAGCAGAGTGGGATACAGGGCATAGTACACACAGATGGGTGTGTTTAGTGTACGTGTGGGGATCTCTCTTTTCCCCCCAACTCAGTAAAAAAGGTGTTCTTTGGCAAACAATAAAAATCCCTTATTATTTCAAGGTTTTAGTTCATCAAAATTTATCTTGAGTACTGAAAAACTGTAGCATCAACTCAAAACAATCTCCAAGTTGTTAAGGAATCTCACCAGGAAACTTTCCCAAAATTTTCCAGAATACAGAATAGTTCTACTTTCCTATCAATATTAAATCAGAAAAATACTTACAGAGAAGTAACAAACATCCCATCAACGATATACAGGAATATAAATAGGGTAGGTAGAACTCCCAGAGATCTATAAAAATATAAATGCATTTTAATAAGTTCAAAATACTATACATTAAATGTATAATAAATGTTGTAACGCCATATTTTGACCATATTAAACCATATAATTTCCAAATTATAGACTAAAAAGATCTAAAATGTCAGAGTAGGAAATAAACCTTTTGCAAAACCTGTTTAGAAGTAGGAAAAAAGCCTCCACGGAACTTTAAAAGCAGAAGCCAATTAAAAAAAAAATCTGAAATGCTGCTTAGTCACTCCACATATATGAACCAAATATTAATATTTGTTCCTTTTCTGAATATATCTAAAGACTTCTCAATTCTATAACACTGAGGGCTAAAAGTCCTAGACTTAAAGTCCTAGGTAAGTATACCCCATCCCACGGTCCCTAGGAGAGACACGGGTTACAGTAAGGACATCTGTACCATATAAAGACTCCATGCTAGCTGCATCGTTGTCAATCAGTGCCGAAGCCACCCAGACTATCCCGAGAATCAGTAACGCAAGCAGCAGCAGCATGACAAGCGTCTCCAAAACACGGGCTCGGATTCCCTGAAAAATGTAATGGAGATACAATTTTAATATTTTCTTTCATAAACAATTAGACTTTGTCTATAGGAATGCACAAAATAATCTTTGGGAGGAAAGAAAATCTATATTTATATTTATCAACTTAAATTTATATTTATTAGAAAAACACTAAGTAGTTACACTTTATGTTTAGACTTCAAAATTATAGAAAATGTTTTAACCTTAGAATAAAGTACAAAAAATTCTTCATAAAAATATTTTACAACACAGTGTTAACAACTGCTTACTTTCCCAACACCTTTCACAGAGAAAGTTGATTCACGAATTTCTCTGGTTCTAACCGAGGACTCCAGTGAGACGAAGCACAAGGTGCCCTTGGCAGGCGGGGCGCATTCCGCGCAGCTCCTCTCAGCCTCCGGAGCCCTCTAGCGTGCAGTTGAAGAACTATCCTCCCCACACAGCCATAATCCAACATCGTAAAGGCCAGGGGCAGCTTTCAATTACACATCACGCCTTTTGTTCCCTTTACTCGGGTACATTTGCAATGCAGAAAAGTGGCGCTTGTTGTGGGAACTGGTCAGGTAACACTATCAATCCCTTTCCCTCCCCCTCCCTTACCTCTGTCCTCTCCCCAGCACCCTTCAAAGCCCATCTCAAAGTCTCCCTTGCTCCTTACCATCTTCCCTTTATTTATTCACTTATTTATATTTTAGGTTTCTCTTTTTTTCATATGAGATATAATTTTCATTCATTCATGAGACTGAAATATATAATAATCATTACACATGTTCTAAGTGTAAAATAAATTTTAACCTCAGGACCAAACTAGAGGCCAGACTTTTATTTATTTGTTTTGTTTTGCTGGTACCAGCAATCGAACTCAGGACCCTGTGCTTGCCAGGCAAGTGCTTGTGCTGCTGAGCTATATCCCCAGCCCAAGGCCAGACTTTTAAATTTGAAAACTGCTCAACAAGGCAAAAAGATAAACTGCCTTATACTCCCAAAAGTCACCAAGTGACTGTTTCTGTACCTACATGGAAAGTTTATACTGGAACTTTGTACTTACAAAACCTAACACAACAAAAACAGTATTTCTGTTTCTCAGACATCATGTAACTTTTCATTCCACATTACAGTAGTTTAAAGACGGAAGTTATAAAGATCCAATACATGCACTCACTTCGATTTCATCCTATTCTTTTTGAACATCTGAATTGCAGGGATACAGTGCATTTAATTGTAGCATTGCAGTTCAGCAAACCCAATACCAAAAGGAAATGCCTACAGAGAAGTGTTTCCAGGCCCTACAATGCACTCATAGAGGA
Organism: Dinomys branickii; assembly: GCA_004027595.1. Classification (NCBI taxonomy): domain Eukaryota; kingdom Metazoa; phylum Chordata; class Mammalia; order Rodentia; family Dinomyidae; genus Dinomys; species Dinomys branickii. The sequence goes on along the minus strand of PVLD010010793.1, from coordinate 2,246 downwards.
AGTAGCATTTTCTTACCAGTATCAGACTTGCCACCAGGCTGCCTTGGCAGGCTTGAAATACGCCCAGAGATGTAAGTACCAGCTCACCTGTGTGCACCTTACAGGAGACCAGTGAGCCAGAAGGAAGCAGGTTTGCATCTTAACACATTAACTGTACTGGCAGGCAGCCATTATTTGAGGAAAAGAAACAGAGACAGTCACAGAACACACCACAGCCAAATATGCTGTGGCCAGACACATTACTACTTTAGTGCAAAATCCTTTATCCTCCACTTCACAGCTTCCAAACTATTCAGGAACCAAAACACAACCACAACCTTTCAACGGTCATTTCTCCCTCTCCTACTCCCTCTCTCTTTTTCTAAGCAATAGTCTTTTTATTACACATTAAACATTTTGGGAAGTGCCTATAAATAAGGCCTATAAATAAGGCAGATAAGAGGAGAGGGTGCTCTGGCAGGATGCTACACTCCCAGCTGTCCTCCCCACTCCCCAGCAGGCCCTCAGGAATATGAGCTAACCAGCAGGGCTCCCCAAACACACAACACGCATGCTTTACGGGTCAGGCTCTCTGAGCTAAGCAGTGCAGTGGTGCTGGGTTCTAATACAGGAATTAAATAGTGGGGCTTCTGGGAAACATCTTAAACTTGCTGCCCAAAAGGTAGTTTCTAAAATTCTAACATTATACTTTGGTTTCTCTTCAGATCATATAAATATTTCACCTTTTACTAAAATTCTAATATGCTAGTAAAGATTAAACATATGTGGACAGGCAGATTTTTATTTTAGAAATACTGAGCAGACAGTCTAAACACTGATATGTCATCGTTGCTTCTTGCCTGGACTCTGCTGGCTGGTGCCACATTTAACTGCACAGCAGTAAGGTGAAAATCAGTGCACTGACAAACACTCTACCGAGAAGCTGGTATGTTTCCATGGTGATGAACATTTCCACATGGTTTTGCTGCACACCCTACACTCCTGCAAAGAAGGTAAATGCCACTCCTTCCACAATGTCTCCACCCACCAGGAAAGCCTAGGAAAACTTCTACATTCACAGAACATTTGAAATAAATACCACGTCGTTGGTCTCATGTAACAAAAGGGTCTCTTAGTAACATTAGCATAAGGTCTGATCAGCATGGCATCAAGACTGCACCAAACATACATGGAGTTATGGGGGCTCAACAGGAGCACAACTAAAGAAAAGAAAATCAAAGCAAGTACTAAGTATTTCAAACAGGAGAAACTACAAACAAGGTGCCAAAGATTCGCCTTTCCCCAAAGTAGCAAGAGTATATACCAATGAGCTTTGGTTCCCAGTCCAGGAAAACAGTTTTGTAATGAGTTTTTGTTAGTGAGACAGTAAGATGTTTCTGAATAGTAATATCCTATGCAGTGAATCTTAAAAACATATTTAATATGGTCTATGCAAAACAGAAGACTTAATACTAAGACAGATACTCTAAGCTTTTAAAACTTGACACTAGAGAGACACTGGAAAGTCAGCACAATATGGGAATCATGCAGGAGTTTTTCCATTTTTAAATATTAGTTATACTCTTGCTCAAATGACCACTATGGCAAGTAATATAAATCCGTTTTGTTGCTGGATAGAAAATCTAAGCTAACTTGAAAAAATAGATTAAACAATAATTTGGACCCTAAAGTTTCTTTTTAAAATGATTTAGTTTTCATACCCTGATATGAGAATGACATTCAATAAAAATGAGACTTCTTTTGTTTTTCGTATAATCTTTAGAAGCTATAATTTCAAGTTTTTTTTGTAAATTACTTTAAATGATTAGAAACACAAATCTTTGGTTTTCTAGATATGGCATTATCTAAAAGTAAAAAAAAAAAACTTGACAAAAATAAAATGCTAAAATAAAAATGCTAATACTGTCATTTTACTGAACTAAAAGAATTTAAGTTTTAAAAAATACTGTGAGTGCTATCTGATTGAACTAATATTGCTATTGCACTGTATTAAAAGTCATGTGTAAGATAAACCCAGGAGTACAGTTATTATCACAGGGAAGATAACTGATTGAGTGGTAGGGCAACGGAGATGAGGGAGGAGAAAAAACGAACTGATCAAAAGGGCCATCATCTGTGTAACCTGAGTAACAAAGATGAAGGTAACACTTTCTTGTCCTTGGATTTTTGGTTCTTGTGTTTTCTTTTTTTTTTTTTTTTTTTTTTTTTTTTTTTTTTTTTTTTTTTTTTTTTTTTTTTTTTTTTTT